>CM077647.1:54135109-54407609 GCA_039707465.1 Rhabdophis nuchalis | reverse complement strand
TTTTTAGCTCTCATCAGCTAGCCATACCCTTACTAGGATTCGAACTGGGACTGTATAGCATGTCAGGCAAGAGCCTTAGCCATTAAGCCAGCTAGGTTCTCTTATTGCAATAAGAGAATCGAATCCCAGTAAGGGTATGGCTAGCTGATGAGAGCTAAAAAGCTCGAAATAGATCTATACTAGTCTCCCTGACTTATTTATTGATCAGCTCAAAAACGTAACACACACACACACACACATATATATGTCTTGGTGTATTCGAGTCACTTCTAAAAATCTAGTAAAATATATTAAGTCAAGAAATTATTTGAGTTAACCTTTAAAATGGAAATATCAGTTCACTCAGTGATATATTTGCATTTAATGGTCAGTCTGTCTAGAGATGTAAAAGTTTAAAAAGGAAGGCATTTATTAACAAAAATGTAATTCACTGAATGATGTCTATTTTGATAATAAGAGTAATGAAGGAAAAATATGGCAATGTGATGCTGGACTAGAGCAAGGAAACCCAGTTTTTTGTCTTTGCATATACATGGAAGCCAGTTAGGTGATTTTGGGCTAGTGTACTAGCATGAGTTAGATCAGGTGATAGATTTTAATCTATATGAATGAAGATGGCTATATTCTGACTATTCTGCAATATTCAAGCCAATAAAATAATTATTTATATGTAGGGTGTGGATTGATGTACACATGCATGAAGAGTGATGAAAAATCACTGTTCCGTTATGTATAAACAATAAATTGTTTTTCTATCGTTATTACCAGTAATTAAATTTACATTTGAAATCATCTGCTAAAAGAACAGGAAGTACTTTCTTTGATACTTTATGTATAGAAAAATTGCACAATAGGAATTCCAGGTTAAGTCTGTTTCTTATTTTAGATTAGCTTTAATGACATTATTTATGATAGAAAATAAAACGTGCCTAATAAAATTCATTCAGTTTAATTTTTTGCCAAAAATAAGGATGACTCTATGTATTAAAATACCCATGGTTATAATCCTCCAAACATTTTCTCAATGGAGTTATTGATTTTGTAATTGTTTATAATATGAATTTTAAGGAATATGGTTAGTCATGTTCTTCTAGAGACAATTAAAATTCAGAATTATTCCTATTGAATGAATAACAATATTAAGCAATATTACACATACATTTATTCTGGGAAATTTAAACTTTTATTAATGATTAGCAGACAGTAGAGAAGAGTATCTTGCTGTGATTCAGTCTGTCCAGAGTAGTCAGGCCTGACACATTGGCCTGCATAATCTATCATGCCTTATGTATTTTGAATTACTCTTGAGAAAGGTTGCTATACTCCTTTATTCATTTATACCAGAATGAATAAAGCAGTAGCAAAATAATATACGGATACAAAAATTTGTAAAAGGCAGAAACAATCACAGAAAATCTGGAATTGGAATTCCCAGCATGACTGTTTTGGAAAGCTATCTGGTTCAGAAAACATCAACTTGTGTCCCCAATTCAAGATAACATTTGAAAAAATGAAACTTCCTGTCTGTCATTGATCAGTTTAAAAAATCCACAAATAAATGTAGCCTTATTATAGTCTGTCTTGATCTATAACAACTTCCCTAAATAGTTTGGATTTCAGCTTCCAGAATTCTCAGCAATTCCAAGTTGATTGAAAATTTGGGAAACTTTATGCACCCTTTTGGAGTGCCTCCAAACTGGATTAATAAACCCTTCTCCTTAAAAGAGAGAGATATTAGTAAACTGATTCTTTTAAACTCATTTGTTTAAGAGCATATAATTCACAAAAATAAAGCAACTTGTAAATGAAGAGAAATGCAAGATTATACTCTCCCAACATTCCTATTATTCCTGCTCATCCTTGTGATTAGAAAATAGCTTGATCAGCCTCTTCATTTCGTCCCCATCTTCACTTTTCTAGACTTTTGTAGAGAAACAAAACTAATGTGGGAGGGTGATATGCTATATTTGATTTTTTTTCAGTGCTCTAAAATACAAGAAGCACATGAAGCTTAAAAATAGTGTCATTTTAGTTCTGATTGTTTTGATGGTATCCTACTATTAAGCAGAGCTTAAAAATATGTCTAAACTGGTTTGATACCATTTTGGATTAATTCAGATCTGACCATCCCTAGCAAACATAGTTCAATGTTCATGTAAAATTTTTATGTAAAAAAATTGGCTTCTATTGCTATTTGATCATATTACAGTTTTTGTGGTTTGCCTATAAGAAAGGACAGCATGGTCTAACAATGACAACTGGCAACTGTTTTATAATGATACAGTGTAACTACATACTGTAGTAGTAGTATTATATACTGGACTGCATTTATATTTTTCCCATACATAGCCCACAAGAACAGCTTGGTCCATTATAATGTGGAACTTGACAAATAGTAGCACCTCCTGATGACATATTTTTATTCATCCAGATTGGCAATCAAGCATAGGCCTTCAACAACAAATACTTAGAAACCATAAATAATTTCTCTCAAAACTAAAGAAATCTGAGTAGGTTTAAGTGCGAAACTGCTTCTCTTATGAGAATGGGTTATATAATAGATCAGAGAAGTCAGGAAACTAATATAGGTAAAGTATGCAGACTTAACTATTTTGTAAAGATAATGTAAGGATAAGGATTCGTCTTGGATTTGAACTGAGCCACCTAGATAAGGATTGTAGCATTTATAATGTTCTACTTGAATAAGTAAAACAACTTAATGTTTAGTAAATACAGCCTGTTAATATCCACATGATATATTTTGGGTGAGGCATATAAATTACATTATGTAATCTTTAGTTTTATGTCTCCTGGGAATTATTATTATAATTAATATTTTTAAAAGACAAGAGTTACACCAAGTTATTAAGAAAAGGTGTGCCCTCGTAATCATTGTACAGACATCATTCTCATGTTAAAAGACGTCTACAGATGTATCTGTTGTTAAGATTAATACATAGTATAGAAATTAGGAAAATGGAAAAAGGAATACTCTAGATTTAAACTAGATTTTGAATGCTCTAAAGCAATCTTTGGTGTGGGGTTCCATTTCCAGATTCACTTTCCAGGTGCACTGTTTATACACTAAGGCAGGGCTTTATTTTCGAAAGAAAAAGATATTTAAACTCTGTCTTTGAGTTATGGTTACAAAAAAGATACAGTGCAAGAAGGAATCTACTGTGACTCTCCAAAGATAAGAACCAAGAAAGAGCCACCCAATTGCTGAGGCATATCATCTCAATAAGCCTACAAAGTAATACTGCACAGCATAAAGCTTGCACAAAAGCTTTTCAAACCCAGTATTTTAATTAATAGATAATATGAGTTGGCTTCTATCATAGTCAATCCAAATTTCAAAGAGACGCCACTAAATTTGTTTCTGGTATTCAGCCTTTGGTCCTCCCTCTTTTCTCACTTCCTAGCCCTTAGCCTATCCCTTTGCTCCTGAAGGCAGGTCTCCGAGGTTGAAATATAGGTTTGTTTCCTATGTCCCTTTGGAGAAAGGGCTGTTAGCTGGGCAGGTGGGGAACGACTCCAAGCGCTTGATATCTCTTCGATTCCCGCTGAGCTTTAAAATATTGATCACCTTTGTTGAATCCCTTTTTCGGAGACTGTCCTGTTCGCTCTTTTTTTCTCATCCCCTCCCTCGCTTTTCCTGGGGTTGGAAGTGAGCAGCAGCTGAACAACCAAGCATGTGGTGTATAAATATTGGAAAGAACGAGCGGGGTGGGGGGTAAGAAGAGGGGGTAGGGGAAATATATGGAAACAAGAGGGGGGAGGGGATAAGAGGGGGGGGGGGGCGAGCAGCCCTAGTGTGTCTGATACTCCGGTGTGGGGCGCTGCTCTCCGGGAGTGAAGAAGGGGAACAGCATTAGAAAAGAGGAGGGGGGAGAGAAAGGGGTGGGAATATAATAGCATTTAAAACAACAACAACAACACAAGCCAACAACAGTGATTAGCTCCTACCCGTCGCACAGGGACTGGGAGGGAACTGTTGTGTGTCTCACCTGACTTCCTTCTTTCCCGGGGCGGCGAGGGAGGCAACGAGAGGCGCGCACACACCACTCTTTCCCAACCAAAAGCAGCCTCTCCCCCCCCCCTCAAAAAAAAAAAAAGCCCTTAAAGGCGAGAAGGGAGAAGAAATGGGAGGCGCAAGCGGACACGATAGAAGAAAGAAAAGACTACCATTCTATTATTAACAAAAATAACCGGCCGGTAGAAACGAGCCGGCCCACCCCTTTCGCTCCTTGGAACCCGCGCGCAGCTTCTTCCTTCGCGCTAGCCCAGCGACTGGCGGTGGCGGCGGTAGCAGCAGCGGCGGCGGCTTGTTTCGGCTCGGCTCCTACACCAGAGCGGGCAAGTCTCCGCAAGGGGGAGAGCCAGTGAGCCCAGGCGGCTCAAACAGAGCCTTTTTCTGCTTTGCTCCAGCTCCGAAGGAGGAAGAAGGGGGAAGGAAAAGAAGGAAAAGAAAAGGAACGCACCCAACAAACGAACGCCAAGAGATCCCACGAACAGGACAGAGAATTGCAGAAAGAAGACGGAAGCCGCGCTTTTTGGGCAGTTCGTTGGCCCTGGTGTGTGGCAAGAGGGTGGAAAAGGCAGGCGGGCGCCGCCTTCTCGTCGTCGTCTTCTTCCTTTCCTCAGTCACCGCCTGCCAGGCAGTTCAGAAGTGGGGGAGGGGGAGGGAGGGAGGGTGGCTGTGTGTGGGCCCCCTCCTCCTCCTCCTTCCTTCCTTTAAACGCCCACTCCTGATGGGTGAAAAGGCAACTTGAAGTTCAGTGCAATTAACTTCGCCGGCGCCTGGGAAGCTGAAGGTGTCGCCCAGCCTCGCCCGCCCTCTCGCCGCTCTCTCATGAGTAAGTTGGTCTTATTCCTCTTCCCCCCTCCCCATCCCGCCTTCGTCTTAGGTATGCTGCACCGACCGGTCACTCCCGTTTAATACCCACTTTTAAGTGTTTTGGGAACTTATTGTTACGGACAATCTATTTTGGTAGGCGACTGACAAAGCGTAGATTCCTCTAATATTTGTTCTGAGCTGTTGGGATCGGCTCTTAAGAGGAATCCTCTTAGCCTCCTCTTTCTTTATTTCCAGTAAAGAGAAACTACTACAATAGCTTGGTCTGGTGGAAAGCAGCTTGCAGACGCGCAAACACCTGCTTCGCGCTCCCTCGTCTTGCCGCCGCCTCCCAAGCCAATAAGTTTGCAGGCGAGGTCGTTGGCAAGTTTGCTTGGCTTCGGCGTTCACTGTAACTCAGAAGTTTGGCTCAGTTCATAAGTTTCAAGCCCGATGCCCCCGGGTATGGAGGACGAAGAGGGGGGGAGCGCGGGCGAAGAAGAGAAGGGTTTTGCGGGATGCTTGCGGGTGGGAGGAAAAATAGTGCGGGAGGAGCGGGACAGTGAAGGTAGTGGGGGGGGGCGTCAACGCGGCGACGCACTTCGTTCTGCCACCGCGTCGTGAAAGTGAGGGAGTTTTAAAAGGTTTCTATCTCGGCGGTTTGTATAACTGGGGGAAAGGGTGTATCATGCAATATCATGCAATTTGGGGTGTCTGTTGGCAGAAACGGGCTGGGGCTTTGCGGCTGGGGAGCAGAGAAGGGGGGCATTTGGCCTGCCACTGACCTCCAGAAGGCGGCTCCTCATACAGGTGTATCTCCTTCTCTCCGCGTGAGGTCCCCCTTTCGCTCTCACAGTCCTGCCTTTTTTTTGCAGGAGGGGGAGCCCGGTGGTCTCCCAGGAACTAAAAAGGAAATGCCGTTTCCTTTTGATGCTAAACTGTAGCAAATCTGGTGCTGGGAGATCACTGAAGGGGCAGCTGGATCGCTTGCCTCTGTGGAAATGTTTCTGCAAAGTTATTCGGTATGTGGGCCTCTTTTTTTCGGCTGCGTTTGACCACGTGGAAATAGAACTGTTGCTGACATACATTATTAAATCGTATCAGTTGTGTTATCTAGAGTCTGCCAAAGTTTGGCGTGCTTGTCAAAGCTTCTTACATTTTTGTCCCTCTGAAAAGCTTTGGCAACTTTTGAGATCCCTCTCTGAAAAGCTTTGGCAATGACAGCCAATGTGTCTGAGTTAAAATGTCTATTTTAGTGAAGAAGCCTTATTGAAAGCTACCATTAGTAGCTTTCGGTGTATTGACAGATTATGTTAAGATAACTCTTATTCAACCATGCTTTATTTTATAGGCAAAGCAGGAAAAAAACATATAGAATATAAGAGTGGGGAACTGGGACCTCTATTGCTATGCCTTTTTGAAGGATCTAATTTAGAAGCCATTCTTTATATTTTCATAATATTATTTAGGTCTAGTACATTCTGCAGCTCCAGACTGCTGCAGAAATTAGCAAACAGGCTTACATTTTTGACAAATGTGCAGACAAAAATACCATTAATTGTGTGTTTTTTTAATCTTAACAACCTGAGCATCTGTTACAAAACAAATTTAATATTTTTACTGTCTTTCTCACATTGTTAAAAAAAGGTTATACTATGGGTAAAATTTCAATTTTAGTTGGCAAAAGGAGTTGATCGGGTTATTTCACTGTTCTTCAAGAGTGTTTACAGAAGTCACCAGATATGGAAAACTTAATTGCAGCACCCTCTTAAATAAAAAAGAATGGAATCGGTATTAACATAACTCAGAAGGACAGTATACCTCACTAAGTTTAGACATAGCATAAATTTTGCTTTCTTTATGTCTGCCAGAATTCACATGAGTTGGAAGACATTGTGACAGACAGAGAAAGATATAAAATAAACATGTAAGAAAATATTTTGGAATTAGAGTACACTAAATATATTTAGCACTTTGCACCTTATGAAGTAATACAGTTTACAGAAATCAGTGGCTTATAAATGGATAAGATCTCAAAAATATTTGCTTTATATATCCTAATAAAAATTAGAATTGAAAAACAATACAAATATATCTGTAATATTGTTTTTTCTTTTCTTTCTTGGAAATTAAAATATGTAATAGTAGTTATATGTATTAATATCTGTTTCAGTGATAAAACATGTAAATGGAATGGGCCTAAAAGAGAAAGTTTCCATTTTCATGCATTTAATCATAGAGCTTTTAAACTGCATTGTAATTTCTTATGGGAATTTTCTTACAACTGCATAATTTAAAAGAATTTCAGAATTCTACCTGTTCCCTAAGGTATATTAATTTAATAGGGAACATATGCCACTTTATTCCAATTCTGAACTGGAGTATGATTTAGAAAAATTATTTTGACATTCAATTTGTATTATTACTTATGCTTGATAAGTAAGCAAAATCTATATATAACCTTAAAAATGTCATTCATTATTAAATGCCTCATAATAATTATGTGGCTCCAAATCATGTAAGTACAAGGAAGTTCCATCCAGTATTTCAAATCCATAAATGAATACTTTTGCAAACCTTAAAAGAATCTGAAAATTAAATGTACATAATTCTATTTAATATAATGCTCAAGAAAATTTGGCCTAACTTATGTGATTAATCTATGCCATTGTAAAATAATTTAACTATATCTGTATTAATAACAATAATAGAGATAATTATTCTAGTATGTACAGCATATATATATATATTTGAGCTGATCAATAATATATATATTATTGATTAGCTCAAAAACCTAACACACATACACACACACACACACACACACACACACACACACACACACACACACACATATGCTGTACAAAATGCACCCAGGTCCCTAGAGTCCAGTCTGCTGCGACAAGAATGCTGTATACATTTTTCAAAAATGTCTTCACTGATATGTAATGACAGTTGAATTTTCTGTATATTATTATAGATCTTTCATTCACGTTAAAAATCCTAACTGCTAAATCATATGTTCTCTACAGTACAACGGTCACCAAATACTTATATATTTAAGTCACCAACAAATGTTTAACCTCTTTCACAGCCAGGTAATCTGCAATTGTTTTTCCCTCTCTTATGTTTGGTTATATATTAGTATCTATTTTTGGTTGGTAAAGTAGTAGAAGTTAGGGAATCTTTCTAAAAAGAATCTTATTTGTTACTTCTATTAACATCTATGACTAACCAGGTATTGAGTTGAGAACCAAGAGCGGTGTTTTGCTTAATTAAATTATGATAGTTGGTTTCTAAAGAGAATCCTCATCTGTAAATTATATGATTTTATTATTTTTGTCCACCTGTATCTGTTTCTGATTTCTGATAAATGGGCTTGATTTCTAGAATACAATGTGATAAATGAATGTGATTTTACTATAATGGGCACAGGATCTTGGTCATCTTGTTCTGTTTTAGGAATGAACACGTCTGATTTAAAGTCATTATGCATCTAGTCTTTATTTATCTTACATTAAACTAACAGAGCATCAATCACAGGAAAAATATTACTTTCCTGAAGTAAATACCAGTTTATAAGTGAGTGCATGTGTATTTATATCCCTGTCTCCACTAAATAATGGCTCTGTCTCCTTTTTAATATCTACCTGGCAGTATTAACCATGGCAACTAAGTCTTCCTTGTTAGCATACAGAAAAAAGTTTTGCTATTTGTACCAGGAGTGGAGTAACCTAAAGAAAGATTACATGGGAATCTGTTTTAAGGAAACAATATCTAAGTGGTGAATCTTAAGAAAAATAACATGACTAGCAAGTTGCACAGTATCTGTTTGAGCTGCTGAAGATAGGGGCAGAAGCATATTATTAATAACTGAAAGCACATATGTGTAAGTGAGGAAAAATGTTCAGCAAATCTGTCATCATGAAGTTCAATGCATTTTAAACAAAAATGTCACTTAAAATAAAGTTAGTGCAGTTTGCAAAAGCTATTTACAAAGCTAGCTTTCTACATTAAGTTAAATTTTATTTTGAAATTTGAGCCTGAGTTTGGTATAAAATACAATTAAATCTATTCCTATTGTAGCACATACAATGAAATCATCCTACAGGATAAGATAGATTCCTCTTACCAAGATTGTAGATTCTCTATAATATATTTCATCTTTAGAATAGAAAAACAAATTTAGATTTAATTTACAATTGGAAATATCACTTATTATTAATTTATTGACATTATGATTAAGAATTTTTTTAAAAGTACTGTTTGATCATTATTCATGCATATTAACATATAATCTTCAAACATTTAAGCCTTTTTAATAAAATTACTTCAGTAATGTTCAATAACAAGCAGCCTATTTGTCATCTATCTACCCTTTAAAAAAAAAAAGTTAGAATGACTATTACCTTCAGCTTCCGAAATGCAAAACTAAAATCTAAATAGCCAAAATATCATCCAACCGTGCCTACCTGCCTTATCTGTGTACGAGTTTATCTGTTTTAGTATTTATCTGCCATATACTTTGGACACTTTAATTCCAGGGCATGATATGTTCACAGCAGCAGATTTGCCTGTAAAAATCTAATGTTATCGCCTATCATCAAAACTTCAGATTATCAGTGCATTGATAATGTGCACAAAGTAGTCTATATTTGTTAATAATTCACAACAATACATTGATCACAATTAAAAATGCCAGCCAGAATTCTATCCACAGGACACCTACTGCTCTCATCCTCCAAATAAGATGGAAATATATTATTCCAAGCTTCAGATTTTTACTTTCTCTAATTAATGTATGCCAATTTCGTTGTATTTAAGTACAATGACAATAAAGATTATACTTACTTACAACCTGACTTTAAGAATTCTGCATCAAGGATTCATTTTTTATCTGGCACACTAAGGTTTACCTATAAATCTTAAGCTGAATAGCAAAAGTTTCCAGATTTCCATTTTGTTTATTGATGTGCCACAGTTCTTAATATATTTAAAAAATAAACTGAATTTCACATTTTAATCATTTTCTGTATTAAATAAGTATATACTAAGATGTCCATTTTACTTCTTATGGTAATTCCTAGTAAATTAATATTTTCTTTTCAAGTAGATTAAATGCAACTTCTAAAATAAGTCATATGCTTGATATTTTTTCCTTCCCTCTTCAAAATCATCTTAGCATCATCAACAATAAAAATTAATTGCAAGTTATTGTTACAAAAAATATAAAAATAAAAGCCAGCATCAAAAGATTTTTCTTGTAACTGAAAATAATATTTCTCAATAGTTAGGCTACGGAAAGGCAATGTAGTGCAATTAATATATGAGGAAAAATTCTTGCCAGAAATCAATATAAACATTAACAGAACAGGTTTTAGCATTTCAAATTATAAAACAGAAACTAATAAACATGCTTATGATTAAAAGAAGTTTGTGCTTCAATACATAAACATTCTCTAGCTTTCAAATGTAAAATAAAAAGTGCTTTTCTTAGAATTCAGTGGCTTGAATTTGCCCTTTATTATAAGCTTTTTAAATATGACACGATCAATATTCTACATAATTTTGAATGATATCTCTTGAGTGGTGTAATATGTGGCTTGTGGCTTCACATTGGGAATGGAAATCTACCCGGAATGTGAATTAGTGGACCATTAAGGGTAGCATGTATGATATGTATATATAACATTATACATTATAATGTAACATTTTGGAAAGTTTTTATTATACCATAAGGCATTGATATATGTACCATTGTACATCTTGTATGATCACATGCAAAAATAAGATTACAATTAATACTAGACAAAGTACAACATATTTCTGTTTTAACTTACAGGCTGAAGTTTAAAAATTATAATAGTCATATAGCATAGTCTGTATTACTTTTTTCTCAATTTGTGTTTAATTCTATGATAGTATACCATATTATGGTTTCCATGGTTCTTATACCACATAACTGAACTGTTGCCTTCTACAAATGGTCATGCAACCATTTTGTAAATAATAGATCTGCAATACTTTTCTAGGAATAGGAGGCACTGATTCAAGGAAATGTATTTTTGAGGTGAGCTCCATTGTTTTGGAGCTCACCTAGATCACATATAATGTTTTCTAGTTAAATAAAATGAAAGTGTGTCTATATGCTACTTTGCTTGTGAAACACCCTCTTCGTTTTTTGTTTTCTCTCATTTGAGATCACAGCTTGGATACATATGATTTTCACAGGAATTTCTCATATGCAAAAAGGTTCTTTTTATAGTCTGTAAGCTTGGATATTTCATTTAACATTAGTGTACCCGTAACATTACATTTAATACACTAGGTATGCTTGTGAGAATTTGAAACATCATCATCAATAAAACAGTTTTAGTGTTACTTTAGGACTATCTATCTTTTCAGTCTTGTAAAAGGATGGCTAGGGCAAACATTTTGCATAGTATTGTATTTTGAAAAATAAATCTTAAAACATAGCAAAATTATATTTTTTCCAGCTAACATTCTAGAACCTTTTCTTCATTACTTACTATATATTGCAGCTCCCAAACTATCTCTTAGAATAGGTAAATATTCACGTGAACTTTGCAGAAAAGTAATATACATTGTACATATTGGTTCCTGAAATTAAACATTGATGATTGTGCTTTTACATGAATAAGATAGATTTAGCCACCTACTTTGAAGCTATAATTATTTGTAAATTTTCTTAAATGCATTGTACCTTTTTCATAAATCTGTATCTTTATAGAACACGTATTGCATGTATTATGTACAGAGGGTTCATTTTGATTTACATATCTACTATAGTATTTAAATCTATCTAGGAACAAAATTTTCCTGTGAATTTTCCTGTGAAGCAAAAGCTATTTATTTACAGTCTATTATTTATAATTCTTGAAATAAATTGCGTGCAACTGTATTTGTTTGATTCATTAATTTTCCTTTGAAGTTCCTAATATAGAAAAATAGTTACGCAACTTTATATTAAAAAGGAATTAATTTGTGAAATACCTATTTTTGAACACATTTCTTTGATTAGGCCTTCCCATTATGATTGTTGCACTAATTATATATGGTTTAGTAATTCGTTTCTCACCTGTTAAAAGTAATATTTATATTGATTTTATAATATTATAGTTTAATTATATTAGAAAAAGTTTCACAATCTATAATAGTGGAAAGTGGCATGTAAATATGTTAAGTAAATATTGTACATCTAAACTTAAAAAAAACTTTTTTATATTAGTCAACATCTTTAAATGTCTGGATATTTTGCTTATTGTTTAGAACTGCAGAATTTGCAGTACTGCTGTATCCCGAAATAACTTTCTTTCTGTGATATGCAAATTTAAAAAGTTTCAGGCATTTAAAAAAAATCTATTTTTAAGTTGTTTCCTTTAATGACTTAATTCTTGCTTAAATTTTTCTTTTCAACAAATTATTTTATCCATATTCTCAGGACTGGATTTAGCAACACAGTCCAAATAAGACAAAATAATGGTATTTTATCTTAATCTGGGTATTATATATACATATATTGATGGAATTGATGGGATGTAGCTTGTTTTGAATCTGCACCCTTGATGTTATTCCGGGACAGGCATGGAAATCATTAGAAATGCTGTCAGCTTTGTGAGAGAATTGCATGCATTTCCCTGTCAGACGATCATCTCTGTATTCAGTTTCACAGTGTGACTATTAAGTAAGGCATTTTTCTAAAAACATTGCCTTTGTAAAGTTTGAAAAATGGTTCAGCTGCTAATCAGGTGGGGTACATGGCCTGTATTCTGAAGGGTATAGGGTCTTCCTAGAGTCTAGGCAGAGTACATAGTATGATTTCTTGTAACCGCATGGTTTCATTTCACTGAATTTGTAATTTCATTACTGATCATATATAAGCTGTTCATTCACTGAAAGGAAGCTTGCTATTTTAAGTTTATCTTTCTAGTGTGCTTCAAAATACACTCTAAATTCTGTATCAGTTCCAAAATATTATCTTTTAGTCTAGAGATCTTTTAGGAAAAATGAACCCAACAGAATGGACTTAGCTCTTCTGTAGATGTAATAGATACATCAAAATAAGAAACTATATTCATGGCATATAGAATACGTGTTTCAGAAATCATTCTGTTGTATTTTCAGCCTGTGTTTTGCATATAGACTGTTTCTTTAAAATTGCTGTCTCCTCTATTTGCCCTATTAATTGTTGATATGTTGCCATCCATGAGACAAAAATTAGAGCTGTAATTAAATAATCATGTGATGCTCTTTAGTGCCAGTGAAAGCAAACTCATTTTTTCAGACCCTGATGGTCACTGATTATTCTATTACTACTGACTTGCTTTATCTATTCATTTTTGTAAACAATCATGTATGTTAACTACTTGACTTCCTTTTAAAATTAAAGAATGTAAGAAAAATTATATCAGTTAATTGACTAGTCATTCATAGAGACTTAAAGAAAACTTATGGTACATTTTCTGCTTTTGGTTACCTGATTGGGAGAACTACATTGGTGGTGTGGTTTATGTGCCATTTAATTTACACTGATGTTTGGCTGAGTTGGTTGTTTATGTGGATTGCCAGGAGAATTACAAAAGGCATAGGGTATTAAAATTCAGAAATGATTAAAATTGAAATAAAAGGATGCTGTTTCTTTGCCAGTATTCTGGCAGTCATAATGACACACAGAGATTAGTTTCCACCTTCATCTTTCCTTCTTTCTCATTTCCTCTTGTTTATTGTTGACACATTTTCTCTTATGTTTTTTTCCTTCTGATCTCTCTGTATCCTTCAGTTATTCCCACATTTTAATCTCTTTTTAGTATAGTGTGCTTCTTTAACCTTATTATTATAACAACACCATATCTTATCAATATTTAATCTCCAGATATTTTGAGATTTCTTAAAACATAGATCACTTCTGTTAAATGAGGTGATGTTACTTTTTCTTAATATCTTATTTTTTTTTGGCAGTTTAACTTGTAATGTTAAAACACATGTGTAAAGCTACTGCAGAAAAAAGGAAACTTACCAGTCATGGAATAATCAGTTATGCATGAATTCAAATTTAACAGATGGATGTTGGGAGTTAAAAATTTCTCATTTGGCTTCTTGCTTTTTTCCTGTTTGTACTACACCTGTCTCTTATGTACAGATAAACATATAACATACAGGTTTTAAAAAATATATAACTTAATATATATTCTTGTAAAAAATAAGTTATCTGTTCCTTACCTTATATATTTAAGAAATGTACATATTGCAAGTTTTGTTAAATGTTAGCTTGTGAAAATATAGCTTTTACAATGTATGTTTAATTTCAAAGTTTAAATAATTTTTATCATTTGTTTATTCCAGTGGCAGTATTTTTAGTTTGTATACATTGAAGAAAATATGTGCTTATGAAATTGTACTCTATATGCAATTTATTTAAAGAGAAGCAGATACCAAAATGAAGTGGACTATTGTCTAAACTATCTTCTTCAAAAGAAAAATAATCTGCATTTTATCAGCCCATATAGCATAGTGAAACAGACATCCTAAAAGTTTCTGTAGGTAGTTATATAGCCTATCATACTTTAGAGTAGAAAATTAATGTCTAGAGTGAAGATCTTTAAATATACCATTTAATTGCATGATATATTGTGAAACCTTTATGCATGTATATCTACAACAAATACCGTAATTATTTTGGCATTCCCACCATGCATTTAAGGTTACTGTGTTCAATTAAAACACAAGGAAGAAAACTTCAGATATTGCTAAACCAGAAACTATCATAAATCCAGGCAATGGTTGAGGGAAAGTTGAAATTTTAATTTGGCAGCATCTGTAGACTAGAAGTTCTCTAAATTTTCAAAGTCCAGAAAAGTCTGACATTTCATTCTAATATTTCTTTAGCTTGAGCAGCCTTAGAAGATTATCTACACATCTGTTTTGATGTTATAAAAAAGAAAATAATCTTATTTATCAAATTTTAAAACAATTTTTGAAAATTGTCTCTTGCTTTAAACATAGACCAAAATACTATCATATGCATGTAAACTAAAATTGAGTAGATTTTTTCCCCCTAGTAAAGATGTTTTGTTCACTGCCTATGGACTATTTAGTTACTCTTCCTTTTTTAATATGCCATAATACATGGTTAAACAATACTTGTGGCTTGTTCAGTAATTTAAAATCAGGGAAGGCCTATTTGTGGGAAAATAGGCCTTCCCTCAAGGCCTGTCTATGGGGAAATGTATCATATGTTCACATTTCGGCACATACAATGGGTATATGTTAGGAAAACTATGTAGTGCTCATGTGGAGTTTTGAAGCCCAGTATAATTGGGCTTCAAAATACCATATGAGCACTATATAGTTTCTCAGATTTTGTAGTCCAGATCTGGTACCCTGGTATAAGTTTAATGTACATTTTACATTGTAGTTATAAATATGTTGCAAAGTCTGAAAGGATTTTTATGGAAATAAGTGGTGGACATACACAATCAGTGATATTGAATAAAGTATTAATTGATCAGTATTAAGAGAAAAGCTAAACTTCAAAAAAACTAAAAATTATCCACCTTGGATATCCCATTTCTAATTACCTATCCAACTTAATTGCTATTCAGATCAGGTATTCTTCATCAGAATTAATTACTCCAAAACATTCTGCTATCATTATTAGCAGGCAATATTGTTAGAAGCAATATGTTGATGGAATAACAAATCATTAATTTATTTGATTATTGACCTAACAGTTTGATGCTTTAGAGCAAATAATCATTTTCCAACTGCTCGACAGGTATAAAAGCTTTAAAAAAAATACACGTGATCCATAAAAAGTCTTCAGGACACTTACTTACCATACATCTTACAGTCTGTATTTAGCTTGTGTTTGCCTTGGGTTCTAGTATGGGGAGTTTAAAATCCCACTCTTGGAATGGTTTGTAATAGTTTAAAAGTAGGATGGATATTTTATTTTAATAATAATAATTAAAAGGAAAAGCTCCTTTTTCAGCTTTTTCTTATGTATAATGCAGTTATATGCAGTTGCTACACAAAACATAATATTACTGCAATCTATTAGATATTCTATTTCAAGTCAATATCAAAGAATCTGTTTTCAACTAATGTATAAGCCTTTGTACTTCTCCTCTCATTTACACACTGAATAAAAACTGACTTGTCCTGTTTAAGGATAAATTGTGCATAGTATTACAATCTGGCTGTTCTGTTCCTTCAAAATCCATTCTTTGTTTAATAAATCAAAAATTTGGAGAAAACTGCACATTTAACAGACATGTGCTTATTAATATGCCAGTATAGAAAATTAGTACAAAGTACAGTAAAAGAACTCTCTTACTTAAAAATTTGAATATACATAGCACCAGTGGACATACTGTTCTATTTTTAAAAACTGCTTTAAATAGGATTAAAAAAAAAACTTTAATAGGGCAATCTATTCAATAAATAGTACATTATTAGGAATGACTGTGTTAAAAAAAAAAAAAGCAAATACTGTTCCATCCAATAAGTAATATCACTTTAAATAGCTAATTAAATACCCTAAGCCATAATGTTTCTTTTACTGTTAGCACAATAAATAGACTCCCTTATTGTGTCTTAGCATTGTGTTTAAAAAAGGATTATTTGGCAAATAATATTTAATATTTTGGTATAAACCCAGCATAAAAGTCTTAAAACAGATTAAATCAAGCAGGGAAAAAGCATGAACATGGTTTGCAGACTGAATATGGTTTGCAGGAATGCTTACCTGCAAAGATTCTTCTCTTATCAATTCTGTTAATAAGCTCCACTAGGTTATTCTTTTTCTCTTAATAGCTGATATGTATAAGAATTTTCCCCCAAACCCAAGAGTTTCAAATGTTTCCCACTAATGTAAAAATTATGCAAAGTTGGAGAATGAACATTATGACATTTTAGGATGACAGTGGAAGTTTTTGAAAAACAAGTCACTGCTGGAGAGTATAAGGGACTAATCTTATTCATTCCAAAAGCAGTTTTCCGTGCAGCCAATGTATGATTACTGCGGGCCGGTCCGCATAAGGCTCTCAGAAACTGCAATTGGTATAAAATGTGGCAGCTTATATATTTATGTGTGTGTGTGTGTGTGTGTGTGTGAGTTTTTGAGCTGATCAATAAATAGATGGTCTAGATGGTGTATGGCGATGAGCCAAAAGGCAGAAAAGGAAACAGTATGTTTCCTCCCTTAATTGGGGCCTAACAGGGTGTTGTGGAACATATATATATATAATTGTTTAACAAGTAATATTTAAGTAGTAATTGATTAACAAGTAATCGATTAACAAGTAATATTCATAATGAATGCATTGTTAATTTGGTTTTACATAGTCTATTATGCAAACTATATAGAAAATATGTTTCTTTTGTCCTCAAATCAGTAGAAAAGGGAGAATTCCAATCTGTAATTTTATTACAATCTTATTACAATGACAATAAAGATTATTATTAATTCAGCTTTACATAAGGATACAATCTAAATGGTTAGGGGACTCTGCAAATGTACAAAAATAAACATAGTGCATATCCTAATAGCAATAGAAGGCACTGCACTAAGAAGACATATCCTCATGACACCATCTTTCTTTCATCCCTTATCCACTGGTGAGATCGTTTTTGTGGTCTTTGAGTGTAAATTAATACAGTTTTGTCCTGATTCAAGACTTGATTTAGTGATTTAGGCTTCATCAGTCAATGCCTGATAGTTGTCCAGTGGTGCTGTGCTAGAACTTGTTCTTCATAGCCATCTTGGTTAGGTTATTGGAAAGATTGGGTGCCTGGCTTCCGCAGAGACATCTGCTTATTTAAAGGCTGATTGGTGCTGCTTATTTAAACATATCTAATATTCTGATGGAAGAGAATTTAACACCAGAATTAAATGCATCTTAATGAAAAGTCAATGCAATCTGAGAAAGAAAGACTGATACTATTTTCTGCTTTCAATTCTATCAATAAACCTGACTCCCAATTGATAGGTTTGGAGCAGGGATCCCCAAACCTGGCAACTTTAAGACTTGTGGGCTTCAACTCCCAGAATTTTCCAGCCAGAAGTCTTAAAAGTTGCCAAGTTTGAAGACCTCTGGTTTGGAGGTAGAGTATCGTCCCAAGATGAAGCAAGAGGGAGCTTTCTGTAAACATTATGCAAGCTTCCAGCTTGGAGTACCTGCGCTCAACTGATTTGTCCTACACACTAGTATATGGATATGGGTTTACTAACCCCTAAGAATACCAGTTCAGAAACAGCATGACTTGTTACTTGGGCAACTTGAGAGGAAGCCTCCCTTCTAGCACATGCCTAGGCCCACTGTACTTTATTTTGAGAAATGATATTTAGTGATTTTTCTTGCCAGTTGGTGACAACAGTTGGAAAGAGGCAGCCATGCAAACCACCCAATTGTTACCTTTAAATTAGCAGATACCACTAACTTTAGAACATTGGTTACTGTTGTTCCTGCAATAAAATAGATCTTGTCCACTGGGGCAGCACAAATTATTCAGACAATTTAAGCCATGGGAAAATGTACTGTACATTAGTGTGGCCTTGAAGAAGAATCCTGTATTCATCAAAAGGAATATATTTTGTGGGAGCATACACCAGATTTAAACATGGAATTGTTATGGATGAGAGTATCAAAGTAATTTAGTATTGAGAACATCCAGATGAAGTTCTAATAATCCTGATAAATCCACAAGGTTATTTGAAAAAAAAAATTGAGAGAACAGTCAAAAAAGAGAATGGACAAAAATGAGTGATTCTTCCTTTAAATTCACAAACCAATTGAATATGTATGCTGCAAGCTTACATCCATGTATTTAACAGTAAAACCTTATATATTCTGTGGGACACATTCCTAAACATGTAATAAACTTTTATAATTAAAGAAACAATTAAGGACATACTTGAGTGCTAAAATATAAGTTGAGCAACCTTTATATTTACTTTGAAAAAAGAGCAAATTATTACAAATGAAGTTGTGAAAGTGAACCATAAGAAAAAATCAAATATATCAAAATTAAATTATCATAAGTGAAATTAGAAAGCATATAACAGAAGAACAGAGGTTCACAGAAATAAACTGGAGTTAATTCACATTATTAAAGAAACTATAAAAGGCTGTACCACTTCTTTTAAGAAAATAGAACAAAACCAAAACAAACAAAAAATTATAGGACAAGGAAGAAAGCAGGACAATGGGGGGGGGGGGGGGATAATAATCATGAATCTTTTCCAAAATGACTGGATAGCATCTTCCAGAAAAAAAATTAAACATTTTGGGAAACAATGGTGTTTGGTACTATTGTTAAGAAGCTTACTGTTTCTCAAAATGTTTTTATTTATATAAATTAATAAATGTGAGATTTAAAAAAAACTATGAAATGGACATACTTTTAGTTCATATTTTTTAATCCATATAATATATTCTGATCTTTTCACAAGATTATGAATATGATAGCATGTGCTTTTGTTTATTATTTTAAAATGTTAACATAGTGAGGAATAAATATAATTTTCCAACAAGAATTGGAATGTTTATTCAAATTAGGCGATACTTTTGTGTCCCAAATTGTAAGTGATCTTCCGAAAATTATTTCTTCTTTCCCTGCTAGCCCAAATTCAAAGACGACATAACAAATTCCAATCCATCTTTTATTTGCTTCCATCACACTAAAGCCATAACTATCTACCTACTAGATATATTTTAAGAGATTTTAGGGTGTGGTTGCTTTGAACCTCTCCCCCCCTCCCACCCCACAGTCTCTTCCTGTTCTGTTTAGGTTTGTGTAGTATCTTAATCTGGGCATCTGTCTGGGAAAGATCTGTATAACTAAATTTTCCCAAATTGCTCCTGCAGATTTACATCCCATCACACTCCCCAATTTCTAACTCAAATATATACCCTATGTATTATCTAATGTAAAAGATAACATTTGAATATGTAATTATCTTTCATGAGTAAATACTATGTTCTGTAAGAGTATGTTAAACAAAAAGCACTATAAATTGCCAATATGCAAGACATTAGTTGCTGTATTAATTGTTTTTCACTAATGGAGTTTAGCAACCAGGAAATCCACAAGCTGAACACTAGAATAGGAAGTTGTAGAATATGCTAGAAGGCAGTAGCAACCTATCTTTAGATTAAGCCAAGATTATTATACTGTTGTATTTATATAATTTACTCAGAGCCAAGCTCAATATGAATATAATTTAGCCTGCCCATAAATATCTATTTATGCTATAATTATTATTATTTGCATTGCTACATTGTATATTATATATGTGTAATATTTTCAAATATGGTAAACTCAAATAAAATTGAGTTTTATTAATGGTAAATGTGATGGTAGTATTCTGAATGGACAATACTATCATATTACCAAATTCCATTCTTGTATGAATGGAAAACCGTAAGTATCGGGGCTATGTGTAATTTCCCTCCATTCTCTTTTCAGCTTTCAAATTTATTTTTTTTGTCTATTATTTGGCCTGTTCTTCCCCTGCCCCATATGCTAATGTCCAGCTAGGACAGCAAAAGCCATGTCCTCAAAAAGTAACTAAGTATAGTCCTGGGCATTAAAAGTTACCACTCTGTGCTTGAATTAGATATAGCTAATTCAATATACTCAATATACTGATTTAGATTAAGTGCACATGCAAATTGATAGAGGAGATACCTGTCACTCCTTTTACACAACAGAAAACATTACACATAGGATCAAGAAAAATATTTCTTTGTTTTTCAGGCCAAAATCATTTAGGATTTGAAACATGATAATAAAAATGAAAAAAAAAACACCTGATACTGGAAATCCTGTCATTGTTCAAAAGGTCAATACAATTCCAACACACATAAGTTCGATTGCTTTGTACTAGTCTCGGCCGTTTCCTATTATATACAATCTTGAGTTTTAGTCTTGCCTATAGCTAAAAATAATTAAAGAAACAAAAAATTGCAGGAAAATAAAGAATTGTTTGCTTTATACTTTCCAACTAAAGTTCAAACTTGAACTTGTTTTTTCTATGAAATAAAAACCTAACTTTTGTGTCTGATATTGGATCCAAATACAAGGAAAATAGAGATGAAGGTCCAGTCTCCTAAACACAAACACAGACATGTGCATACAAAGAACCACAGTAACCACATTCCAATCATTAGCTAAATTTAATTCCTGCCATCATCATAAACCAGATTAGATTGTGTCTGGATCCAGATTGTACTCTGAAATCAGCTAATTAATCAGCAATGAATTGCTACTTTATACACATTTATACACATCAGAAAAATAAGGATTTAAGTTCATAATGCTTCACTTCAACTGATTTTAACATAATTAAAATCTAATTGATTATAATATTAGTATTTTTGATTTGCAGAATTTTGTGGAATGTTTCTGAAGAAACCTCTATTTCATGCTTCTGAAATATAGTATGGCCAGTTAAGTAAGGATCAGGTTTTAATTGTATCTGATTATTAGAATCAGTTTAAAGTTTACAGATTTAATAAAATTATTTTATTCCAAAATATGTTATTATATATTCTTTACAAAACTATTTATTTTGACATCATTATATGTTTTCACATGTCTGACTCCTATTGTTCACGTTAGCCAGTAAATTTCCAAAAAACTACCCATTATAATGAAACCAGTGCATTTTTGAGACAGAAAGAATGAATGAATTTAATTAGACCTTTTTTCAGGTATCTTTTAATTTGAGTTCATTAATAATAATTCTAATTTTGTTTTCCTTAAGTCACCTTAAATGTTTCCAGGGCAGATATTTAGCTATTCATATAATGATAACAGTATAAATTTTGTTTTACATTTGTATTTTAATAACATAGATATCTTCATTCTTAATACTGCAAGTAGATTTCTGTACTTTTATTGGAACTTTAAAAACAACAACAACAACCAAGTAGCCCCCTTAGAAAAAGGAAAATTGATAATTGCCTGTCAATGCTTCCAGGTTTTGCATATTCTTTGTATGTGTGTTTGTACATGCACACGCACACACCTGCGGAGTTTTATCTAGTATGAGCCTGAGAGTATTTATGTTTTAAACATGGCTTTAAAATTAATTTAAATGGATTGTTCCAACTAGTATGCAGATTACACTATAAAAGAATTTAAACTAAACTGAAACCCTTCAGATATGTTGTTATTACCACTCACAACATTTCTATCAGCCTGGTCATTGATCCTAACACACCTGTTACAACTTAAATTATTCATATAGCTGCTTATTTTTAAAAAGTCTTAGAAGTCTATTTTAAAATTTGGGGATTTTTATGAATTGTATGGTATGTGGCTCACACAACTGATAACACCAAAAATGAAATTTCTTAATTGCATTGGTGCCTTATAACCTTTAGTCAAGCTACTTTCCATAGTTTATTTTAAGCCAGAGGTCTCATTCTCACGGCCCGCAGGCCAATTGTGGCCTGCAGGGTGGTATCTTGTGGCCCCCACCGTGATATGAAAGTATAATATTAGTGATATGAAAGTATAATATCCAATATAATGGAATCCCTTATGCGGCCCAGCCTCACCCAAACTCTGCCTCCAGCGGCACCCAGGTAAATTGAGTTTGAGACCCCTGTCTTAAGCAGTTGTCTTAAAGTAAATAAGTTGTAGTCTTGTACTGAATTCATTTGGAATATTGACTCTGAATTTTAATAAGTACACGTTCATGAGATTTTTAGATAGATTTACAAATGTTGATAGCTGAACTTCCTTGATCGAAAAGAATTATATTTCAAATAACACGTAGTACAGAATCTTAGTGTTTGATGGCTATTTCACACATGCTAGTTACAGTATTTCAAGTTAAAGGCACTGATTATGAAGATATGTATGAGAAATGTGCTGCATTAATTTTATGTGCCTATATTTGTGTATGCACAGACAGGCTGAATATTAACTTCTATATTCTGATCTTTCAAATAACTGCTGTGTTTCAAGCATCATACTCTTTATTTCTAATATAGTAATATATTCTGTGCGTTCCTGACTGTTATAAATATTTTATGTATTTCACCCCATTACCATTTTCTGCACAGTCTATGGTGTTTATATCTACTTCGGTAGATGCCAGCCTATGTAACTCTGTACCTTCAATGCTTTGTTTTGGTATTGTACAAAGATGCATGTATTTAATACAATTTTTAAAAACATTTTCTAATTTATACCTTTTTTATCTGAAGTTTTCAGCATTGTGTTTTTCATTTTCCTTAAGAAAAATGCACCTTCTAGTTGCCTATTTAAGAAAATACCTTGATCATGTGATAGCCCATTTACTTTTAAAAAAAATACTTGCATTTGAAAAGCAGAATAGTAATTTCTGCTAGTTATATATACCTTCATTTTATATATATCCAGAAACTAATTATGTGACTGCATCTAGGCAGGATTCATGCTTAACTAGCTTCTGGACATATATTTTCTATCAGATTAGTAAAAAAAAAAAAAATTGTATTCGTTTGCATGAACTTGTTTTTTCCTTTCTACCAACATGGCTTGCTTCTCACCTGATAAGGCATATTCATTGTACCATTAATTTTTATAATTATTAAAATTGCAAATAAATTAGCAACTGCAGTATTTGCTGTCCCATAGTGTGATAGGTGTCTTTCTATATAGAGTACTGTGGCAGACTAACATCCTTTCTAACTTTCAATGTGCTAAAATTATTGATATACATTATACAGATGTATTTCCATCTTAAGTAATCCCAGTATGTAGGTTTTAACTTCCAAATTTCTTAAAACAGCATGGGCATTGCTGAAAATTCCTGAAAATGAAGTTGACATATAGCTTAATGGGATCCCAGCCACAAGCTGTACCACAAAAAATTGGCACTAAGATGTAGATAATGGTGGTATAATTTACCATTGTTAAACTTTGTTTTCCAAGATTTCTTTTTATTCTGTCCTCCTCTAATTTATTTCTTATTCTTTTTTTGCACTTTGCATAACTGCATATCCTGAAAATAGTGTGATGGAACATATGTAAGTACATATGTCAAAAAGACTTATAATAGCTGTTTTTTAAAAAAAATCAAATCAAAACAAAAAATTGAATGAATTAATGTCATAGCATACATTTTACAATCTTCTAAAGCCTTTGGCTGCAGCAATATTGATTCAGCCTGATCTATACGGAATAAGCATATAATTGTGTTTGTTATTTTATATCATCTAAAAAAACCCATGCAATATAAAGTACTTAAGAACATTCAGGATGGTTATGGTTGTTCCATTCCCACATCATCTTTACATTATTATAATTATTCATTCAGTTATTCTCTTAAGATGATACATTTAAGTGCAGCACTGCAAAGAATTGGCACAAGTACTACCATACTATTCTCTTGAGCAATTTTACATTTATTTTGCACTGTAACTCCCTTACCTAAAAAAGTGCAGGCATATAAAGTTTGCCAATTTGACATTTTTGCCTATGTGAAAAAAACAGGTCTGCAACAAACCTGTATTAGAGATCTGAACATGTGTTGCATAAATCTGCTCAATTTTTCTGTAAGGCAATACAATTTCAAAGAAACAATCCAGGAATTAAACCTATTGTAATTGTTTTGACTGACATTTAAATGATTATACTATACATTAATCCATTTTATTAATGAGTTCCTTGCATCTATAACATGCAAGACACTTCATTAGTGTTATCATTGGAAAATTATTAATCAAGCAGAGCCATAGGTTATTGCAGCAAGATACCAGTACTGAATTGACTTTATTCAGGATTTATATTAACTAACAATAGCTTCTATGAATACACAATCATAGTTAAGAAAACCATGGAGTATAACTTTTGTATGTAATACTTTTTTTGTAAGAACTAATCAATGAAACCCATTTTAGTCTTAAAATTGATAGCATTTCCATTTGTCTATTCAAGCGTTAGGTCCAAACTTGTGTACAGAGGCAAATGGTGGTGGTGTGTATATGCATTATTACTTCAAGCTGCGACAATTAAAGTATTCTCCCTTCCTTCATTCTCGAGAGTATAGCGCGATTCATCCCGTTTCTCCCTAGCTAAGAAATCTCGAATGCCAGCCATATGCTCCTGTGCGTTATCCGCACCTGCTCTCTCTTCCCTCCATCTCTGTAGATCTTTCTGCCTGGGCACATGCCCACTTCTTTCTAGTCCCACTTTGTTTCCAAGTTTGTTAGGTGCGCTACCTCTCGGGAGTGCCTTTGACAACTAGCAAGAGTTACTCCTATCCCGTTGCTATCAATAGCTGCTGTCCCGCTGGTGCTGAAGAAGGAGCTATGTGTGTTGTGCGGCTGCTTGGGGTTTATAGAGACTTTACGCTTGCTTTTCCTTGCCCGTCCCTCGGTTCTCCCCTTTGCCGTCCTCTCAACCCCTGAGCGCCCTCTCTCGCTAGCTTTATCAGGAAGTCGCTACTGCTGCTTCTGTTTTGGCCCGTACCCGGCAGCAGACCGCTCTGCATAGGTTTCGCGATTGCCCAGTGCCCCTGCCAGCGGCATCTCTCCTTCGTTCGCATTGCTTCCAGTTATTCCGGGTATTGTGTATAATAAATGCACAGCCGCCTCACACTAATCAGGCTGATTACAAATTCTTGCGCGCCCTGTGCCGGAAATCGCACTCCCCTCGGCTCTCTACCCCTCCCTTCGCCCCCCCCCCCTCCGGCTTTCTGATTTTAACCCCCTCCCCCTTCTGCCTTAACCCTCCAGCCCCCTTTTTAATCCAATTCCCATTTCCACCCCTTTTAGATGCCCTTTCTTCCATCCTCTCAAGCCCCCCCCCCCCCTCCGCGCATCGATTTACGGCGTCACCACCTCCTCCTGCTTGTCTGTCTCTCCCTCCCAGGACGGCGCGTCGGATGATCCGGGGCCGCCGGGGAAGAGCTCCAGGCAGCAGGAGGGAGGCTGCGTCCTCCTACTGTCTTAAACTGTATCTCTCTCTTACCCCCCCCCCCCCCCCCCAAAAGCAAGCCGGTAGCCCTCCGTGTTATTTTGTATTAAAATGAGGAGGAGGAGGAGGAAGAAGCAGCAGCAGAAACAGCAGAAGCGGCAGCAGAAAGCAATAGCGGAGAGGAAAAGAGGAAGGATCTGGAGCAAGGGACGGCGGCAGCAGGAGGAGGAGTGATGAGTCAACTAATAATTTAATGGGGATAGCAAGCGAAAGGGAGAGAGGGCGAGAGCGAGCAAGCCGAGCTGCCTCCCGGACACACACACACACACACACACACAGAGCCCTATAACATCCAGCAACAACCACTAAACCGGCCTAAATAACAGTTATAGCCAGCCGACAGACAACAAGAATTTGAAATCTCACAGGATTAATTTATTACTGTTTTTTTGGTAACCTGATTTCCCCTTTTCTCACTTCCCATCTCTTGTCCCTAACCTTGATGTTGCTTAACTCTTCCTAAGTATATTATTTTTTATTTTTCTCAAATGGATCTTGCTTTTGTTTTACTTTTGGTGCTGATTGTATTTCTTTCTGTTCCTCTCCCCCCACACCTTCGGTCCGTCCGTCCGTCTCTCCGGGTAAATGAGAAAGAAGAGCTTCTATGCATTACAAAATAATAAACAACAACCGCGATAGTGAAACTAAGTGTTTATATCTTTAGTTTCTACTTTTTCTGTAGCTTTTCGTATTTTTATTTTGTTTCTTTTCGGTGGAGCTTTGTGCAGAAAGTTTTCGGGTTAGTTTTTTTCTCTCTTTGTGGCAAGGAGGCATGCCTTCAGTTGCATTTTCTATTTCTTTTTATTGTTATAGCTTATTAGAAAAATCATAAATAGAAAACTCACTAGCTTTTTTGCTTTCTAAAGAGTTAAATAGAAAAGCTATCTCACCCCCATCTCTTTCTCTTACTTCGTTTTTCCTCTGTTCAGACTTAGGCAGGTCATACCTAATCTCAGCTTCCCTCTTTTAAAAAAAATGTTTTGATTCAGTATTATCAGCTTTATGTTTGTTTAAATATAATTATTATGTATTATTTATAATAATTATTTCCTTTTCTCATTCCCTATTATTGCAATCACCACGTTTCTGTAAATTTATTAGTACTTTTTTCTCTCTTTGGATTTCTTTTATTGTATCCCTTCCAATAGCTGCTACGTTTGGCTTATATATTTTCCTTTTACCATTTTAAGAAAAATAGAATTTTGAAAGGAAGTATTCTTCAGGGGTTTTTATGTTTTGTTTTTTGTTTTTTACAAAAAAAGGATTTAGAAATCATCTTCAAGACATCGTTCTACAAAGGAAATCTCCTTTGTTTCCATTATTTATATGCTGTCAAGTTTTGAAGTGGTGAGTTTCAGGTCTTTTTATGAAATTTCACTCAAACTGCAGTCTTCCTGTTTCTAGATAGTGTTTTGCTTCTTTGTCTCTTTAAAAGGTCACAGTGAAAGCTTGGCCTGGATTATCACAGCCGTATGGAATGGATAAGAACAGAGCCTCTCTTAAATGTGATTAAGGGGTTTTATCAGAGAAAGGAGGAGGAGATAAAAAGAAAGGGGAGGGAGCTAAGTTTCAAAGTATTGAAGATACAGTAGTCACTTCTACTTGCAGAACCATATGCAAACAACTGAAATCCACTCACAAAATATTTAAAATGTCATCTCCATCAACAGTAAACACATGCAGTAATGTATCTTTTTCTAAAAACGTATAGCATAGAACAAATGCTTGAATAGGAAACCAGCAGAAACTCTTATCCCTGTCATATCCAAAAATAATAATTAACTCTTCATGATAAATCATGTTGAGTGTATTTCACTGGTATTTCAGATGGACGGAAGTTTTGTTGAACTTTAGCCTTGAATGTAAAAGTTTAAATTGGTAAATTATGTGGAGGGAGGTTTTTTTGCACCTTTTGCATACATTTCTTTTGCATTACATTCTTTTTGCAAGATGATTAAGCCGAACAGTGTAGATACAGTGGATATGACTAATTCAATATTTTAGTCACTATACTATATATAAAATTAATTGCTAGCATGATATCTTTATTCACTGGTTATGACTGGAGACTTATATGTGTTAACTAATGAAATAAAAATTTGGTGTTTGTTAAAAAGTAGTAATAATTTCTCAGTTCAAAATATTTTTGTCCTTCAACTAATTTCAAATTAAGGAAAGAAAAGCTTGAGTGTTAGACATATTTTGATGAAGTACTACCAAGGACCCAGTAGATGTTGGTAATTTAGATATGCAGTTTTGAGTTAAATAGCAGTTAATGTAATGAAAAAGAATAATCTTGATTAAAAAAGTGATTAAAGTAGGCATATTTATTGTTAATGAGACTCATAACCAAAAACAGATGGGACCACAATCAATGGTAAACCTTTGGTTCGCAGCATGTCACCCCAGAGTGCAAGGATAAATAACCATTATATTTTAAACTTTATATTTATTCAATTGGCAGTTTTAAGGATACAGCTAACCCTTAAGATTAACATTACTTTTTTCTATAATGAAGGACAAAGCAGATATGATTAAGTAAGGAATAAATTTGCAGTGAGACTATATAGCATTATCACTAAAATGAAAATCTTGTCAGAGCTGAAAAAGGAGATATTTTTACTGTAGATTAAAACATTATTTGTAAATGGTTTAATGTTTTTTCTTCAAAGTAACCTCAACCTTCCCATTCACAGTGATAGTGTTCATAGTTAATTTGTTAAATGACTGGTCACCTGTTCCTAGAGTTCATACTACATATATAATAAAGCAGGTACTGTGATTAAATCTTTAAAAAGGTAGCAGATATTTGTTAAGCAAATATCTGTTTGCAATAACAAATAAATGTATTAATATAATTTTCAATAATTAAAAGTACTTTTGTGATTTTGTTTTACAGCAGTTAGTAGTTGCTGTGTATGTGCTGTATTACAAAAACAATCATCAAAAAATATAAAGAATTTGAAAGCAATATTGAATGATAATAGTTAGGCTAAGAGCTTTTGTTTAGTTTGATAATATAAAGTTGTCAATATTCAAAAATTCATCAAATGGTGTAATAGGTTTGAAAGATTTTCAATTTGATACCCAAGAAAGTTAGAAGGGCTTAAGGAGATTTCCACATGCGGCACTTATATAGTAGCGTTAAGTGACCTAGCATTTTACATTTTGCTATAGGAAAATAAGTGGTTAATATAGGAAACTTTTATAAAAAAGATAAAGGAAACTTCATATTCCTAGTTTAATCTATTAAATGCCTAGCTAAATTTCTAATCCTTTATTTCTTGAGAAGTTAAACAATCCAAGATTTCTATTTATTAAAGTGAAATATTTTACTAAGCGCATAAATCATTAAGCTTATAATCTTAGAAATTATAAATAAGAAATTTATAGCAATGACTATATTACTCTGAATGCTACTAAATGTATATGCAGTTCTCACTAATGATATATCTAAAATATAAATCCATATATACAGGTATATAAAGAGCTTTATTACATACGAATAGAAAAATATATACGTATATTGAAGTGTTCTGGTAGGTTTGATAATTAAACAACTTTCCCAGAAATATATTTTTATTTAAAAGCTAGTTAATATTATGTGAACATACTATAAGATGTATTATGTACATGTGCAAAGCTGCCTACATTAAATTACGCACGCGTATACAACACATTTTTTTTTTCAAATCATGGCAGGTGATCTTTAGAGGCGGGACTGAGTATGGATCATTTGAACGACACAACTCAGGGGAAAGAACATTCAGAAATGTCTAACAATGTAAGCGATCTGAAGGGTCCACCAGCCAAAATTGCCCGCTTGGAACAGAATGGGAGCCCATTAGGAAGAGGAAGACTTGGAAGTACAGGATCTAAAATGCAAGGAGTGCCTTTAAAACACTCTGGACACCTGATGAAAACACAAATTAGAAAAGGTAACAATATAATAATATAAAACATTAATTTTTAAAATACATATATATTGTTTTAGAAGAAACCTAACTTCAAGTTTGTGTATAATTTGTACCTCACAATGGCATTTTTATTCAAACAAATATTCTTAAATCTGATAGAAATGGTATTTGGAAAGCTGAACTGTATGCCTGGGTGGAGCATATCTTGTTTTACAGGGTGGAGTCTTTTTAATAGGAAAAAAATGTTATACTTTGAGATTATTTTTCTCAGTGAAAACAAATAATACTATTAATCAAGGTCAGTCTTCCTATAAACTCATTTTGTAGACATCTGTGTGGGTATTGTCAAAATACTTTATAACGTGAATAAATATGAAGGTTCTTGAAAAAGCCAGATTTATACTTCTATCTGCTCTTGACAAAAATCCAAAATTGGAAGATCAACATTTCTGAAGCATTTGCTAGTTGGCTTCAAGAAAGTAATGTAAAGCTTGTTTGGTGTTCTGTGGAAAACTCCTTTATGATGACAATTTTTTCGCACTTTATTTCCTTAAGTACAATTCATTACTGAGCAATGAACAACTTGGGTGTCATATTGTTCAGTGACTGGTTTGCTGTAATTAGACATTCTCACATAAGAAAAAAACGCTTTTAGAGGCAGTGACTGATGCAGTATGTGTATGTCCATGGTGGTTATTTGTATTATGGTTCTGTTGAAGTAAAATTAATAATATGCATGATCTTTTTGGATCATAAACAGCACTCGTGATAATTTAAATCAAAATGCAACATATAATTTCAAAATCATTCAATGTTTCTTTCCTCAGTATTATTGTTGCATATTTCTAAGTCGGATTTCTTGGAATTGCTACACTAAAACAATTAAAAATGCCAAGTTACAGTGGCTTCCATTCCAATGCATAACATTTATCATACAATCATTTACTTTTTCCTCGGATTGGCGAAAACAAAGAATATATTGATCTTAGAATGAACAGACACAGCAGTCCGTATTGTTTAGATCTGTATCTATTAAAAATGGAAAAACAGCACTTCAGCAAATTCTTTGGCTTCTGCTCATGATTACCCTATTTATTGATTGTTTGCCAAGAATGTATGCATCTTAAGAAAGCCAAGGGTAAGACATTAAAAATATAATTTATTGCTGCTTTTTAAACAGAGTGCATTAATATTGTACTTTGAAGCACTGGGGCTATGTAAAAAGGACTTTCTGACGCCTGTAAACATATAAGTTCCATAAATTCCTAAATAGGAGATTTCAGCTGTGTCTGGTATTATGTGATATTTGCACAGCAAACTTTAATGCCAGGACAGTTTTAGACAGGGATTCAACAGACTTCTCTGGTCCTTATGGCAGACACTCTGTTTATATAGACTCATAAACCTTCAGCAAATCCTCTGACATTGCTTTCAGGTTTAAATCATACTATATTTTTAGAATTGAACACTGACCAGTACTTTCCCCTTTAATACTAGAAGGTTATAAAGTTTCTGCACTGTCTTGCTAAGTACTTGAGTGATCAGCAACTTGGCAAGCTACACTAAACAAGGAAGCTTTGCCATCACAGTATCATATAGAAATATAGCATACTTATCCTAATGGGGGAAGATTCTCATTTTTAGATGAGACATATTTTACACATCCTGCTTTTTTAGTTTTAATAATTCATTTTTCTCTTGTTTTGAGGTCAGTATAAGAAAAAGATAAGGTAAACAGATATATTGTATTTCTGAAATATGAATATGAAGTATGAAGAGAATTCGCGAATATTCTACAGTTAGGCTTCTAATCTGATAATTTTAAATTCCTAGCCTCATTGCTGTGTCCTAATTTTGGTAGGGAGAGTTTATCAAACCCTAAAAAGAAATGAAGGAATAAGTTAATTTATATTGTGATATTTATCTGGAGATTTTTTTTCTGACATTAATGTATGAGATGTAAAATATTAGCAAGCATTTAGAATTGTGTTCCATGCTGAGTTGAACAAACTAGCGAATTTGAGCTTGTTTTGCAAGTAAGCATAAAAAAGTGGGTTTGCAAGAGTCTGCCTAAAATGTAAACAGAACAATATCTCATTACGTAGAAACCTCCACTTTTGTGTCAATAGTTCCTTGAAATTGATATTAGAATATTCTGCAAATATAGATAGAGCAGAACACTTTATTAAAAAAATAAAGACTATCCATGTAAGTCATACCGTATAGAAATAAACCTGTTGAATTCAATATAATTCATAGGTCTAAAGCATGGTGTGTGGGTGTGGGTGCGTGGGTGGGTTGTATTTTGGACTACAATAAATTTACAGTAATTAGCTTTCCAAAACATCTTCTATATTCAGTTTTCCCTTCTTATTCCAAACTATACAATTTTCTAAGATTAGATGGTTTTTTTAAACTATTTTTAAATATAAAAATTTGAAGAAAAATGAGATTAAGGTGATATTTTATGAGTACTGCTAATGCAGTAATTTTCTATATTAGTTTGTGTACTGCCAACAATTTTTATTGTAAATAGAATTATGTAAATTGCATCAGTGGCTTGTTCTGAAGTTTTCTGCAATGTATGTTTAAGTAGTAATACTTAAGTAGTACTTTTCACAAGTAATCATACAAGTTATGGACAATCAGGATTATATCTCTGCAAGCAATCTTTTTTATATAATTCAGTATTAAATTCCTCAACAGATCAAGACCTTTTGCACTCTATTAAATGTGTTTGTGTTGTTTTTCATACTTTGCAAAAGCTAGAGTTGGCATTTGTTCAGCTCTGTAATAATTTTTTAATAGTGCACTCAGAAAGTATATGTAAGTACTGTGCAAATGTTATTTCTGAACATTGTTATCTTATAGGAACCATGCTTCCAGTTTTCTGTGTTGTGGAACATTATGAAAATTCCATTGAGTATGATTGCAAGGAAGAACATGCAGAATTTGTTTTAGTAAGGAAGGACATGTTATTCAACCAGCTAATTGAAATGGCATTATTATCACTTGGATATTCTCATAGCTCTGCTGCCCAAGCAAAAGGTAAATGTCATGATAAATTACAAAATAATTTGTATTTATTAATGGGGATAGTGAAGCACAATTTTCCTTGGTTTCAGGAATGTTAAGAATGCAAAATCTAGTTGATGTATATGTAACAATAATACATCCTTCAAATTTTGCTTAGTTCCATTTTTATAGCTATTTATTTTATTCATAGGAAACATTGAGGTATGATAGCACTTTTCAAATAGTTTCAGTTAAAGAGGCAACATTAACAATACATAAATATAAAGCATTTTTCAATAGATGAGCAGTTAAAAATTAAATTTATTCTATCACTAAGCCTCTGTTTTTTATTGTGAAATTTGCACATCTTTAGTGCAAAAGGGTAAGAAGGCGTAGGGTACTGTTTATGATTTCTATAGATTTCTGTATCTGTTTATCAATTCTTGTTGCAAGAGAAGAAAGTTAGACAGTGAATTGGTTTTAAATTTAATTAAAATATGAAAGTTATTTACAAGTAATTTTACAAATTCTTTTATCTAATTTCTTAACATTGTTGACATAGTTTTCCTGGAATCGTTCTGTTTGATGCAGGATTGATCCAGGTTGGGAAATGGAACCCAGTTCCTCTATCCTATGTGACAGATGCCCCTGATGCCACTGTAGCTGACATGCTGCAGGATGTTTATCACGTAGTCACACTGAAAATCCAATTGCACAGGTATGTCACATACAGCAGAAATCTGAGTAAGAATCAGAATCTGATATATTGTGACTACTCCAAATCTGCTTAACTCAGCATAAAAATCTGTAAATACTACCTACATTCTTTTGTGACTGCAGTGTGGGGGTAATAAACCAGCCCACAATATGGTAAGAAATTTTATATTTAGATAGTTCTGTTTCATAGCTTTTTTTTCCTGGGATCTCATTAAAAGTATATAGCATTTTAGTCAATTAAATGATGCATTGCAAGAAGGCATTTTACATAAAGTTTACTTAAGAGAAAAATATTTTTGCATATCATGAACAGCACCATCTGTGTGCATTTTGAAAAAAGAATGACTTGTTCACTCTTATTGTTGCAGTCAAGGCTTTAAAATTTCGCTGTAACTAGAAGAGGGGGGAAGCTAATATATTAATTCTTTTCATGATCAGTCGTGAAAAGGCATTACACCTTAAATTGTTTTACCAAGCGCATCAGAGCAGGAAGGTAGAAGTAACATGGAAAAATAGTCGCCACATGCAGCTGATGTATAATTCATGCATCAATACAGCAGATGTGTTGTATAAAGTAATTAACTAATCGGAACAATCAGGAGACTGAGAGCAATCTCCAGATGCATCTGCTTGATGCACAGAATGAAATCTGTCTGTCTTAAAGGAATGTTCTGCAGCAGAATGCAATCCTGTAATAATCCTTTTTCTAATCAATGTCTCAAATAGTTGCCCTAAACTAGAAGACTTGCCTCCTGAACAATGGTCTCACACAACAGTAAGAAATGCTCTGAAGGATTTACTGAAGGATATGAACCAGAGTTCATTGGCCAAGGAGTGTCCCCTTTCACAGGTACTTAGCATAACATTCAGTAAATAGGCAGTGTTGAACTGAGATTTCTGCATACAGTTGCCACTAGAATTTTTGAAAAAAATAAGAATTCATATTTTTACATTGATGTACTATATTTTAAGCATCAATCAACCATTTAGGATAGTGTAGTCTGTGAAAAAGTTGAATATTCATTCAATTTTAATATCAAAACTGCTTTGAATTTTTTTATCAGAGGAACATGTTTATTATAATAGTTAATGGAGATCATAAAGCCATTCCCAGGTTTAATTTTTATGGTACATAAAAAGTAGGTGAATTTTGAAATGTTATAAAAGTAAAGAGTTACTATACAGAAATTTAATTTAACAAATCTAGCTATATAATATTAAATATACAACTTTTGCATAATGGATATAAATGATTCAAGTACATTGCTAAAAATCTGAATTCATTCCAACTGTTGAGGTTTATATGAGAAATGTGCAAATTAAAATGCACTTATATTAGATTTAAGATAGAAAAAAACATCATGCAATAAATTATAATTTCAATTTAATTACAGTATTCTATGTGGATAAATATTTTCAATCAAAAATTACTTTGGTGTACTTTTAGATTCAACTCCCCCACACTTAATTTTTGTTGAAGGAAATGTAATCTTGATCATTATCAGGATGTACAATATAGTCCCTTCATTAATTCATTCTGATTTCCATAACTATAAACGATTGTCCAAAAGTAATTTCTGTAGTTTCTACTACCAATCCCTTTGATTTTTCATTCAATTGACCAGTTGTCAGTATAATCAATCTTTCCTAGTTTTTTTTAAGATATACCATGCAGATAAAAATTTCAAATGGTTATACCATTATGAATCACACCACAAGGCTATTAGATTAAGTTTCAGAGCAATATGAATTCCCTTACTGACTATGCAAGTGTTAGTGTCTTTCACAATAAAAAGAAAAACTATTTTGAATTTAAAGATAGAAAAGCATAATTTATATGGTAAACCAAACATACTGATCCGGAAATATTCTCTCATGGAAAAGCATGTGTGCAATATTAGTTTAAAATTAACAAAAGAATTAATATATTTTATTTCAGTAAACCCTTTTACAAATCTGTAAAATAAGACAATGTTTTTATTCTTATGTTGTAGCTTGAGACTAAGGGACACCTAATACATTTTGGAGACAGATTTGCACTTGGAACTTCCTGATTTACAGCTTGATCTTTTTCTCTTGATTCTGACACTATTGATTGCTTCTAGAAAGTAGTTTAATTACGTTTGAATAATTACTTAATTTTTATGTTTAACATACCAACTTTAAATTAACATTTCTTAATGTTATTGAAATAAATGGATGTTTTAGCCAAACAAATGTTGAATCCTCAGGAATCAAGATGTAGGATATATTCCCTGTTTTCTTCGGAATGTTTATGTAGATAGAATATTTGTATTTAGAAAACTTTGACCTGAGAATATTTGTGGTTACTATGTAAGAATCAATAACTATTACTTTTAGGAGATAGAAACAAAAATGATGCTTGCAATTTTTATTGTAAAGAACATTCATTTGGGGCCATGGAATTATATTCTTTACATTTGATAAGGTCTTATTCAGTTTTGTGTGTAAATGGAAATATGCTGATAATTCAATGGTTTCCAATGAAATATTGTGATACAAACATCAGAAATAAATATAGCTAATTTGCATGGGTAGTCCTTTTAGTGCTGATTTTAAAGACAGTGCAGATTGATAGTCTGATGCTATGCATATTTGATATGGATGTTACTTAGAAATAAGTTCCAGAAAACATATTTTGCTTATTTTGGCACATACTACATTCTAGTTCCAGTTTGTCCAGATACGATATAATGAGAAATGAAAAGACATATTTCCTTTATATCAGTTTCATTACAATCTGAAAATCTACTAAACCAATAATTCTCAATCTTTAATATTTTCAGTTCATTTTGCCAAATACTTTTGGTCTTAACCATGATAAAACAGAAGGATACTTTTTCTCTAAATGGACATTTGAACATTTATAGGCATCATAATTATTACTTGCAGAAAAAAATTAAAAACAAAAGTTTCAGTGATTTGCCACATATATTGTTTTCTGGGTTTTATCTTGCACCTGCATATCCTGCATTAGGAACCACTCTGCTAAACAGCTTTAATGTGTATATTAATTTCATTGGGTTTAGTTATTTTATTAATTTATTCAATCACCTGCCTCCTAGTGATTCTGGAAGAGTATAGTAATCAAGCAATCATACTCCCCAGAAATCTAGGTGAGAATTTTTACATTCCAAGTATCATTGGGTTAGTATCACTGGGAAAAAATTGTATTCCATTTTGCATGCTTGTATCACTGGTTTCAGTTCAATTAAGTATAGAATTGTAATAATGTTAATGTTTCGCTGTTGTCTTCTTGTATAATTTTATGCACAAATATAATGGACAGAGAAAGATAATTCTCTGTGTGAGATGGATATAAAATCATGTTATTTAAAGTTATTAAGAAGACTTGCCATTGCCTACTAATTTTCCATCTTCAACATATGAGAAAGTAAGAAACACATTTGTATGGAATCTGAGATTTTGAGTGAAAGATTTAGCTTTATATAAACTTTTACTAACAGTCCTAAGGAATTCATTAATAAAGAATCACTAATGAATGATTTCACTTATATCAAACAAAATCATCTTTGTATATACTCTATGTATTGGGCTGCCTTGCATATTTTGTGTTTTATTTAGTACTTTTTCATCATCAGTGTAATGAAAATTGCATTTTACTTTTTTTATAAGGTTTATAAGAAAAGTTTCTTTTCTTTATTATGGCTTTTAAGAAATACATGAACATTCTTTTTATGGTTGCAGTGCATATGAAGTGTACAAGAATATTTCTTCCCACTATGTAAAGCAACCTTACAACATATAACACTAAAAAAATGCAGCATTTATTTATTATGTACCCTGACAAGTTTGGGATCTAAAGATGGTTAGCTATTTGCAGAATAAATGAGCAGCAAATAGCTACTTATTGAAAGGATTATTTTTTGTTTTTGGAAATTAGGTTTGAAGTACAGAGTATCATATATTGACCTTTGCTTAAGCACTGCAGGATCATATCTCCAGTCTTTTGAGCTTTTGAGTAGAAACCTTCATACATTTTGTTATTTTAGTAATCTTTAGCCTAATTTTGAAAGCTTTCTGCAAATGACCAAGCTTCTAATATTCTATCATTAGAATAGTTCTGTGGGAACAAAATAAAAGGGAGAAAATGAGAAAAATTGACATCGCAGAAGGAGAAATAAAAAGTTTAGTCATTAATATGTGTTCAGTATTCATTTCACTAGAGATTTAAACTTTATCTAAGCACCAGTGTCCAGCTTCCTCTATCTATTGAAGATTTTATTTATGTAAGATATAAATATTTTAATTTCTAGGATTAAATCCCGTATATTAGCATACTAAAATAGACAATATGTTGGTTATGGTTGAAGAAAAGTAATCCAGCTTAAAAGCCATTATTCCTACAAAATAGAATTTTCTAGTTTAATATTAAACTTATCTCTTGAGCACCAAGTTGGAGAAAAATCCTATGGAATTGAAGGAAGTTGTAATAGTATGGGAAACCTCTCTCAAGCAAGAGTACATTGTATTTTTCATTGTTTTTTAACTGACATTCTCATTGAAAGTCATAAAGAAGTGTTGTACTATACTGCTAATTTCTTAAAGATGGTAAAATACATTATTTGAATCAATCTGAGTATTGGAGTGAAGTTTAATTCAAATGTAGAAAACAGTACACTTCAGATGACGAGCTCAATAAATGAGCCCCGATGAACATAGCAGTGGGTTAGATATTTGCAAATTAAGAGAATTCAGACAGGATGGAAATATGATCAGTGAGGGAGTGTGTCCCTAGTTGAGTGGGGATTGTACTTACTGTAAAGAATTATATTGACTTGATATTAGTTACCTGATGCTGTGTTGTCATTAGGGGTGCTATCAATTGTTCAGAATATCTTTTTATCAGATTTGATTAATATTTATCCATCAAATTGATATAGCCACCCATCTCCATTCTCTGGGGAGTGCATAATAATGCACTATTTTAGAGATAGCCTAGATAGTTCTGGAAACTTCCACTTAAAGCACTGAGTTATATGTGAAACAGACTTTCAAAAGATTGCAAACACTCCATCCAAAATAAATGTTTGGGTTTTAATAGCGGAATCTATTCATCTATTGCTATGTTAGCTACACTCAATTTTATGCCATTTTGAAGAATTGGATTTAATTTTAAATCTTATTTAATGTAGACCTAGTTTATCTCAAGGATCACTTGATCCATATCTATAAGATTGATGCCAGGTATAGTATTATCTATACTATATCTTTTTACTGATGGCATTCTGTTTGATATTTTTACTACTGTCCGGCCTCTACTTTCCATTTGTTTTGATTTTTTAAAAGGCCAATTTTAGAGATTGTAATAAATTGGTATTTGTTTTTTTAAAATAAGACCAATTTTACTTTACTTAAAATATATGTATTTCACTTTTATTTTATACAAACACAGAAAGGGAGTCACACACACACACTGATGTGGACAAACAAAAGAAGTACCTTTGTTCTTATGCCTGGCAATATTTTTTGTGACATGGTATGGATTGGGTGCAGAGGGAGACTGCAAAAGACAAGAGTTGTAAAGTGGTGATTCCACAAACGGTATCTTGCAAACTTTCCACCCTTCCAAAATGAATAAATAAATAAATTTAAATAAATAAAATAAATTCAGCACAGATTCTTTATAATGTTTCTTGCTTTGATTGCCTCACTCTTTTTTCTCTAATTTCCTTACATTTGATACATTTGCCATCACCTTGAATTATAAATAATCCACATGCGCAACATTTATAGCATATTGATCAACGTTAACTATCACATAACATAATATTTATAATTCCGTAAACAAACTTGTAACAACTTGGAATCAGCTTAAATAAATAAATAATTCAATAAATATGTAATGGAAAAGTGCTGTATAAAGTTATATTTGTTTCCTAATTCATTGACTTACAGATGTGGGATGACAGCTAAGATAATATAGCATATCTCCATATTTTCTTTATAGGATTCTTCGTTTATCAGACTAAAACAGCACTTGCCTGAAGGATGAAACAAGTAATAGCTGTTTCCATTGTCAAACTAGTCTAGGGCCTGATTTTTTACATTTCTTTATTGAGAAATATTTTTAGAGTAATATATGTTAACTGCTTAAAGTATAGAACTGCCAGAAATATAAGATCATACACATACATATACAATACTTTTATATTTAAAATTGTTATTATATGCTATAATTCTTTTTAATATTAAATTTACAAATGCTTATACTCAGTTTGTGAAAAGTAGGAAAAACCACATTAGCAGTAGCAATAGCAACTACAAATACTTTTATATGTTTTCATAATCATAATAGTTATTCATATCATACAACAGTTGACTGTTAGTACACAACTCTATATTACCAATCCTTTGTGAGTTAAGGGCATTTCTTGTACATGATGCAAACAATATCTCAATGGCAGTTGAATGTTTAATGAAAATGTAATGGATCAGTTGATACAGTTGAATAGTTGTTCAACTATTTAAAAAGAAAATATATGATTCAAATTTTTGAGTATATAGTTTAAATTTTAGAGACTTTTATTAATCTGTTTCAAAACTATCTCACAGAAATCAAAGCAAACTAAAATAGAGGCTCACAGTAATATATGTTCAATTTTTGATTCAATTTATTTGTTTTAGCATTGGATTGGTTTTTTTTTTTAATTCTCTGGAATAGTTTCCAGACTACCTGGAAAAAAAATAGAGTTGCTTTCTAATTTGTGTTTACACAATTATTCATAGAGTATATTGTTTTCAAATATGTTTGGTTTGAAACCATAAGTGGACCACTGGATTACAAAGGGATACTAAATGCTAAGTATCAAAACTTTCAAGTAGTAGGAAAATTTGCACGGTGCAGGTAGTCCTTGATTTAGGACAATTTGTTCAGTGATTGTTCAAAGTTATGACAGCCTTGACTTGATCCATGTCCAAAATTAGTGTAAAAATGCTCCCTTGATCACATGAGTAGCAGCCTACTTGACTTAAAACTCCAGAAGCACTACAATTCCCCCCACCCCTCCTATATCTCCCCATCTTTTGGACTCTTGCCATTCTTCGTTCTACCTAGTTGTTTTCACCGTCGTCCTCCTCAGGCATAAGATGAGGCATTCTCAGTTTAGTTGCTAGGGCAGTCTGAGGCTGGCAAGTAAAAGTAGTGAAGAACTGGAATGGCAGACAGCAAGGCATCAGGGATTTCAGCGTGCAGGATGGTGAGAGCAACTAGGATTAGGCTAAAGCAATTTCAGCTTCACAAGGCATGCAACCAGACCCAAAGCTTTTTGCCACTCACAGCTACAGGGTTCCCCAACAAGCAGAGGTGCAAAAGAAGATGTGTGGCTGAGAGAAATTACAGACAGGCTGTATTAAAGGAATGACTTGGATTGGCTTGGGTACTCAGAAAATCAAAATAAGGCCTCTAATGTGACCCGTTTAAATGTTCTTCCTTCAGCCCAATTTAAAGAGATTCCAACAAATTCCACTTTTTGTGCACAAGTGTTTAGGAGGGTTAGGTACAGTGTTTCAGGTGTACAATCATTTTTAATCAATGTTTCATATAGGACCAAGAATTTAATCTAATTTTATCTAATAAACAGACAACACAGAAGCAGATTGAAAAATTTTGTTCTATGCATGGCACATTCAAAGAATAATTCACTGGACAACACTTTCTTTTCAAAAGTTTTGCTTCCTGAAAGACTCTTGGTGATTATGATCGACTCTTTCAAACTGAATAGAAATATAATTTCAGAATGATTGTATTACATAGGAAACTTTAAAAATATGAAACTAACTTTTAATGACTACAAGGTATTTGATTACATCATGTTTCAGATATACTATATGAGTTAAACAGGGCTAAAAGTGTTTTGTTGCTGATTTTTGTTTGTACTCTGTGTGATGCATCTCGCTGCAATGTCAAACAATAGTCTTGATGGATTCTAATTGCCAGGTTAACATTTTTTCCATTGTGGCATTGTCTTGGTGAAACCTTTCAGCATGCTTGTCGCTGACTGGACTTTGAGATTTTCAGGAAAGAAATCCAAATGTAAATGCAGAAAATGAATCTTCAGTGACATGTTGCACTTCATGGTCTTGTATGCTGTAAGAAGTTTGTCAACCAGCTGGATATAGTTGGTGCTCTGTAGTTGCCAAGAAAATTCTCAATGACATTCTTGAATGTTTTCCAGGTGATTTTCTCTAGCCACTCTAACAGATCTTCAAACCACTTGTCATTGACAACATATCTGATCTGTGGACGAACAAAAATGCATCAGTTATTCTTAGAAATATCTATCTCCAGTAACAAAAACCTTGATCACCACTTTCACAATTAGCCTTAATTTTATGTAAAGAGAAAGCGAAAATATCTTATAGGTATAAAAATGGTTCATGTGCTGTTTTCCCCCCCCAGTCCTGGAACAAAATTCTTTTATAGTGTCCATTTCTCCTTAAAGTAATGTAACCATTTTGCACATTACTGTCTCATTTGCATATGTAACAACAATAGTTGGTATATTCAAGCTGCATTTCAAGCAGCAGAGCCACTATGTTAAATATTGGTGTATGCTTCAACTACAGCTCCATGTTTTTGCATTTTTGTGTTTTTCTTCCATATGTGCCCCTAGTCAATATGTACTGAAGGGCGTATAATGCCATTGTGTAAAACCAGAAGATTTCTATAAAATGGTATGTGATACATTAAATTATAGGTTATTTTGATGCTTAGGAATAAAAAATGTATAAGATACACCCCAAAATGTTCAGGTAGCAAAATCTTTGTTGTCTAGTGTTGCAGTTGCAGTATTAAATGCTCCATTTCCTTTAGTTAGTATTTTCTTTAATTTATAAATTGTCACAATGTATACTGGCTTGTTTATAAAAAATGAAACAATATTAAAATAAAAACATCAGCACAATAGTAATAGTAATAATAATACAAATTCATCATTCTCCCAAATGATCTCCTAAAGTCTTTTCACGAGCTTCTAGAAGATTATTGGAGAATGTACTAATTTGACTTCTATGGAACATTATTCCATAATAGAGAAATACAGCAAAATAACAACAACGAAAACAATATCCACTGTATGCAAAGCCTTGCCCCCTTAACATCTCAGTAATAAATGATTTTTAACAAATTTCATGGGAAACTGAAGCAAATGATTAGAAAATCATCTAAGTCCTTTGTAAATGAACACTAAAACTGATTTGCACTCAGAATCAATGGGCAACAAATTCAAAATCCACAGTAAAGGTATTACATGGTTATGGCAGCTCTAACCTACCAATATATAGGCTGTTGCACTTTATGCTAGTTGCAATTTCCAAGTGATCTTCAAAGGTGGTATTGTGAGTGTGCTATAGTAGGCTAGTTGTGTATTGATAAATTCTTGAGTCACTGTTTTTAAGGCTTTTTATTCCAATTAGAGCATTAACTAGTTTACTATTCAGAGTAAGACCATAATCACACCTCCAGGATGATCTTCCTGGAGTCCAGGATGACCTCTTCCTTCAGGGGACATGCCAGCACATTCCAAGTTACAACTAGAGCTAGCAGGTTGGTTTTCTGAACACACAGCAATTTGGGTTTCACTTGGATTAGATTTAGACAGCAGTGGAATACCCTTTGATTTACTTACCGCTCTGTTTTGTATCCTTGAACCATAATGAAAATACTAACCCCAGAATTTGATTATACAAAAAGTGAAAGGCAACTGGACATTATTAGAATAACAAGATGGTAAGCAATAGCTATAGGCAGCTGTGCAATGCAGTACTAGAAATAATTTTAAAACTCTTCTGTATTTGTTAGCATTAGTGTTGAGGTCAGTGAAAATCTGTTTTGTTTTAGGGCCATGCATCTATATTATTTACTTTGTTTTCATTTAATTTTCTACTGAACAATTAAAAAAAACAAGCACAATTCATTACTTTACTCATTTAAAATTTGTATGTATACTTGAAATAGTGCAAAGTGTTTCAAAGAGGAATGTCCAGAAGCATGTTGGCACAAGTGAAACACCTTGCCTTGAGTGAAAGACTCATTCTTGGAAAACTTAGGTGAAAGCTCAGAAGAATAGAATAGAATAACAGAGTTGGAAGGGACCTTGGAGGTCTTCTAGTCTAACCCCCTGCTTAGGCAAGAAACTCTACACCAGACAAATGCTTATCCAATATCATCTTAAAAACTTACAGTGTTGGAGCATTCACAACTTCTGGAAGCTGTTCCACTGATTAATTGTTCTAACTGTCAGGAAATTTCTCCTTAGTTTTACATTTCTTTACTCCATTATTTTCCACCAGTGGTGGGATTCAGCCAGTTCACACCACTTTGGGAGAACTGGTTGTTAACTTTCTAAGCAGTTTGGTGAAATGGTTGTTGGAAGAAATCATTAGGGCACAGAACCGGTTGTTAAATTATTTGAATTCCACCACTGGTTTCAATCCATTGCTTCTTGTCCTACCCTCAGAGCTTTGGATAATAGCTTGACTCCCTCTTCTTTGTGGCAGCCCCTGAGACATTGGAACACTGCTATCATGTCTCCCTAGTCCTTCTTTTCATTAAAATAGACATACCCAGTTCCTGCAACTATTTTTCATATGTTTTAGCCTCCACTCCAGTAGATTTATTGTCTGCATATGAGAAATGCTTGACTTTCATTAGCATGCTTTACAAAGCAATTTGTTTTGAGTGTTCTGCACAGCCCTATCCCCCCCAATATATATGTGTGTGTATAAAATTGCTCCACAACACCCTGTTAGGCCCCAATTAAGGGAGGAAACATACTGTTTCCTTTTCTGCCTTTCGGCTCATCACCAGAGACCATCTAGACAGAAAGCTATTAGTTCTGTTGTGTAATTTTTTTATATGTGTGTTAGGTTTTTGAGCTGATCAATAAATAAATCACTTTTTCTATTTCTCATACCTTATGTAGTACATACTCTATTTATAGCTTAGCCTTAGCATACCCTTATTAGATTTAACTTTTCTCCAAAATTCTTACACTTTTAAAATGCATTTCTGTTTAATGATACTGATTTAACCTTCTAAGTTACAGTAAAAATACTGACGCAAAAATGGTGACTGCCCCAGGAGCTGTTGATGCAGTTGTGCAGAGAAATTATTGAATCTGTCATTTGTAGTTATTTAACTGTTTGGTTTGGTACAGCAGCCAAACAGGGCAGATACAGATTCCAAACAATTGCAACCGGCTTATTTTCTGTAGATGACCTGTATATTGCATGGATCAGAATTAGGGCTTAGAAAATACCTATAGACCCTTAACATCCTGGACATAACCTGTTTCAACTCTTCACCTTGGGAGCCACTATAGTTTTTTTTCTATATAACTTTTTGGGCCTTTAAACATATCACACACCATTATGTACATACACACATGATGATGTGTGTCTACACATACACACACATGACTTACACACACACATATTCACATGTATATATATGTGTGTGTGTGTGTGTGTGTATACATATGTCTGTATGTTAGTGTGTGTTCATATGAATTATACACGTGTGTGTGTGTGTGTTTTCATAGACCAGCATATATATATATATAACATTTGCATGCCAAAGTATAGCATTTATTTAGAGATTTTTTAAATATGTGTATCATCCAAGTATATACATATGAATATATGTATATGGAAACTGTATAATGCCTATGTAAATCTTATTTATACTTGCACTTTATTCCTTTTATGGTTTATCCTATTACAAGGATAGTTTTCCCCCCCTCTCTGCTTATTGTTGGAATAGAAAAGGAACTGAGTATCTTTATCCACAATACAAGCTGTTAATATGGTTGAAATTACAATATTTTTAACAGTTATTAAATACATTTTGAGAAGAGGAGGAACATACTGGGGTGAATCAAGAATTCTGCAAATGAAACAGGAGGACAGTGTAGAAATTTATGTTAAATCCATAGTAATCCATGACACTGAAGGACATCTGAGTTATAATCCCATGAAAGCCATGCTTCCAAATGAGTAAGAGACTGATAACTATGAAGCCCTTTGCTGTTTGAAAATATCTAAGCATATACTCAGTGGCTCATACTGGTTTCGGGAGAACCATATGTTAATTTTCTGAGCTATAAGGTTATTGGAAGAAATCTTTTCCAAATTTACAGGTCTAATCCTGCAAGGAACACAGGAAGGAAAGATTCTAGTGTGCCTGTATTTCTAGCCTAATACTTATCTTAATTGCCTCTTAACAGCCTTAATGGGTCTTTGCATTAGCCCAGAATTTCTGTTTATAGCTGAGCTTCTCCAGAGTCCCCTTCCCCACCCGTAATTTTGTTGTGTAGTTTTCTTCCTGGGGTTTGAACAGCTATTTACAAAAGGGTTGGCATAGCCATAGAAGAAATGGCTGAGAGGCAGGATGCAAGCTTGGCATTTTGTCTGATTTTTTTACTGCCTTTCTGAGGGCATGTGGTTTTTCTTTAAATCTGGATGATTACCTTAGGATATCTTATGAGGTGAGTGAGACCAGCTGGTATCTTTAAGTGGTGCAAATGGATCTAATGATTGCTTCTCTTGGGTGATGTGTCAATTCACTGAGCACAGGAGTTTCTTGTCTATAGAGATTCTTCAGTCATCCAGTTCATGTCCCAAAGGTGCTTTTTTCAAGAGGCAACTGGACTTTCTTGGTTTCCAGAAAGTCCATTTGCCTCTTGAAAAAGCATCTTTGGACAGGAGTCTCTTGCATTGCTTCAAAGTGGCCAAGCTACATGATTGCTGACTGATAGGTATCCTCCTTCCAATTTGTTATAGTTTGCTCTCATAATAATATCGCATAGTAACATGGCACCAATTGTAGAAAGTTAGCACCCACCTTCTCCTAGACGAATGAAATATTTTGAGAAATATTAAAAAGAAAAATATATTTCCCTGGATGAGAAATGTAGAAACATGTTTTCTTAGAGGGAGAAAGCAGCTCCCACCTTCCTTAAGAGCCAACATAAGATGTGAGCACTTAAGAGTTAGATAGCTATATTCATAGGCAAAAATTCCCTGCTGCAAGGTCTAAACAAAGACTGAATGGGATTAATCCTCACTCAAGATGTTAATTTGTCTCTAGTTTGGCATTTTGCAGCCCAAATATACCCACCCACTTTCTGGAGAGCTTAAATTGCCTCTCTGCTAAAGGGTTTCACTTGATGAGCAATAGTAACTTGGCTGCTGATAGTTATCCTTGTATTTTAACTATTTTAATTCCTCAATGGCAACTTGCCTGATTTGTAACTCTGGGTTGCAGGTATTATTGAGGAAAAGGAAGGTATTCCAACAGAATGGATTAAGTTTCCATGACAGCTATGACTCATTGATCTTCAGTGTGTATCCCCCCATTTCTAATCTAATGACTGGTATTTAGGGCAGCTTTTTGCAAACAAAGAAGCTTTTTGTATTTTTGTACAGGTAATCCTTACAACAGTTCATTTAGTGACCATTAAAAGTTACAATGGCACTGAAAAAAGTGACATAACTGTTTTTCACATTTATGACTTGTTTCACAATGATGAATTTGGCCACGATCAACAGTCATATGACCACCCAGCCAGTCATTCGGGCAGAGAAACTGTTGTTAAAAATTTTGCAGCTAACCACTGCATACACATAAGCTTCTGTTGTTTGCTTCTTCCTGTATGGAATGGATAGAAACCTCCACTTTTTTCCTAGAGCATTTCACCTTTGTCTACTAGTGGAAGCATTTAAATAGTTACTATAAACGTTTTATAGTAAGTATAATGTGATTCTTTCTCAATGTGACTTCATCAAGACTATATCCTTCCTAAAATAAATACTATGTGATTACTTTTTAAAGGTTTTAACAGTTTAAACATTTCAACTTGACAGTTTAAACAGTTTGAACATCAAACAATCTAGAATTGACAAAACAATTTAAATATGATTGCATTGAATCCTGGTTTAGAATTTTATTACAGTATCTTGCATAAACATACTTAAATTTTAGATAATATATTTGTGGTTTATGTAGAGCTTGATAGCTTACAAAATAGGAGCATATATATGCAACTTTGTATTCTAAAGATGTAATTGATTATGATAGGAAAAAACACAGAATCTTTGGGGCATTAATTCAGATTCTAGAAAATTGGTACAATGTTTGTTTGTATGTATGTGCAAACATGCATGTGTGCTATTCCTAAAAGTTATTAAATCTGAATGCATTAATTGCTATTTTGTTTAATTCATATGTTCCATATTCCCTTTGATAATTTGAAAATGTTATAGTTCTGCTGACCTGGAAGATTTTTTGTATCTCTGATTATTATTAAATGTTAGGGCTGATTATTAAGCCAAAATAATCTTTTTAACCTAGTAATGGTTGGGAATGTTAATGTTAATGCTATAACTGTCTCTTTTGATTAGAAATCAGTGCTAATTTTAAAAAATAAGTGGTTTTAAAAGACATGGCATTAAAAATAAATAATGATACTAATCTAATGTTGAAAAAGCAATATATAAAAATATAGATGTGATCAAGTTAGGGCTGGTTATTTAGCACAATTTTGCTATTACATATGGCTGCTTCTTAATATTGTGCCAAATATCTCAAATTTATAGAAGCTCTTTGTTATAAACCTTCACTATAAAGGGCTTAAGAGAGTTCACAGGCTCAACAATTGTCCATTCTTTTGGAAAGTAATTGATTGTCACCATATTGTCTAGAATTGGAGATCATACTAAAGCAAGATCTGTTTTAGGACATGTAATGTAATACAATGCAATACAGTACAATGCAATGCAATGCAATGCAATGCAATACTGAAAATTTGGATATTCTTAAGATATAAGAGCAATATATAAAGCGAAGTTTAAATTGTAAAGCCAGTAAAGTATTGAGATTATTTATGTAAAAGATGTTAACAGATATTGGGCTATAAAGCAACTGGATGCCCTCCAGATGTTCATATCACCAAATAATATCCAGTCTACAACCCTTGAGTTTGGGAGGTGAAGAAAGTTATATTCCATACACCTGCAAGTTCCCTTGTTGGGAATTTCTGATATAAAGCATTGATGACCATAGACAAATCACTTGTACATTTTTTGAAATTTACCTACAGATTGTATAGTTCTCATTCTCTTGATTTTTTTAAAAGAGAGACTTCAAAACTTTACAGAAAGAAGCTTAAAACTGAAATAAGAATCAAAATATTCTTATTTCCTCACCACTTTCATATTTTAAAAAAGCATTACAACTATGAAAACTAGACATCTGATCATTTTATATAAAATAAGAATAAACAATTTCAGATATAATAATAAACCATTAATAGATATTCTCATTACCGATACAATAGCAATAGCATATAGACTTATATACCATCTGATAGTGCTTTACGGCACTCTCTGAACAATTTACAATGTCAGCATATTGCACCCAACAATCTGGGTTCTTATTTTACTGATTTCAGAAGGATAGAAGACTGTCAACCTTTAGCCTATCAGGATCAACCAGATTGTGGGCAGAATTAGTCTGCAATATTGCATTCTAAGTACTGCACCACTAGGGATACAATTTGTATAATGTATGCTCTTATGTACGTGTAGCATTCTGTTTATTATTGTACACAAATGTAAAATCCCATTCAGATTTTAGTTGTTAATATCTATCTCTTCTTTTAGTCTTAAAGGGATACTTCAATTTCATTTTAAGAATAGCAATCCTCTCAAGTCTCTCAATTTTCAGAAAGTTATTACATGCCTAGTTTTCCTTACATTTCCTTTGCCTAAAAGATATGATTCCAGTCACAGTTATTTTTGTTTGTTTATTACATATTTTAAAAGATTTGAATGCCATCTATTCTCCAAGGAGTTAAAGGACTCATTACTGATAATATATTTAACCATTAAAATATTTTGCTTTATTATGACACCTAAAATGTCAAACTGAAAACATAAGCACAAAATACAATGCTCATCAATCATAAATATTTAGCATACTAAAAATAGCTATTAATTTAAAACAATATATAACATTGCACATCAAAAGTTCTCCTAAAAAGGAAGATATTTATTAAATGAATATACTTCCTACTCACAATATTTGCCCAAATGCTTTGCTTTTAATAAAAGAATGTAATGGGCTAAACATTGAATTCAACATTGGAATTTAATTTCACTTTTCTTTGCACAATGTTTTGATATGTAAACGTTCATGGCAAATTATGTTTTCTGTATTTCCAACTGCATCTCTGTAATTTAAAAACTGCATTGTTTTTATATTTTGTTGCTTAGAATTTTTTGTGTTCCTTAGATAATATTTTAGATTCCTTCTTACAGTGTACAGAACTTTTTTGCTAAAATTAAATACTTCTTTGGAACTAATATTTGGCAGTATATGGCATGGGAATCAACAGAAAGCTTGAAAACCTTCTAAACATGTGATTTAATAGTAGTGATAAATTATAGCAAAAGGCTGTCAAATTGCAACTATGTGCCTTTTGTAATAACAATCTTTTAAATATCTTTTTATAAAAGAACTACAGTTTAGTAGAAATATGGTACCTGATTGGGGACCCCAATCAGAATCTATATACTATATTTGCTTCTTTCCATCTTGCTTCTTAAAAATTAGCTTCTTTATTAAGTTGTTTCTAATTTTTACTAAACATAAATAATGACATTGAGTATTCAGAAGATACTTGACCAAAGGTAGAGCAAACATCTTGAGATGAATCAGAGAGACAGAAACAAAGACAAAATGTAATAAGAAGAAAAGTAGTTATATTTGGCAATGTGTTGTAAACAACTTGCATATTTACTTAAACCAACAAGGCTCAAGCAAATGTTAGGCTGACTATACATTTTATGCATTTTTTGCATTTTATATTTTCTGTAAAGTTAAATTTGTTTGTTTGTTTGTTTAAACTTGCTGTCCCATCCCAATTCTCTCTTCATTGCTGAACAACCTCTTTCTTTTACTGGGGTCATTTATACTTTGCTGTACTTGTTTCCACTATTCATTCTGTCATTAGAGAAAATCACATTTCCCTGAGATTTGTCCCACTGTGGATTCTTTTTTCACCCAAATACTATTTTTCATAATATTTTATACATCCCACCTCATAATATTAAAGTTCAGCCAAATGGTATAATAGCTAACATGTTTAACTGACACCAGGGAGACTTAAAAAATTCAGTTCCATTCTCAGTCATGGAAGTTCAATGGTTGTCACACTCTCTTAGCCTAAGCTACTTAACAGGATTGTTGTGGAGAACAAATCAGAGGAGGAAATTCTATATATGCCATCTTTTTAAGAAAAGGTGGAGAACATATTTTCTCCTTTAGGAAAATTGTTTTCTTCAGTAATATTTTTGATTTGGTGGAGGGAGGGGAGAAGTTGACATGACAACAGATGGTAGAAACACTTACCTGGTATAAATGCACACATAATTAAAGTTAAGATATTGTTCCTACCATTATATTTTTAAATAATATTATAAAAAGTTATTTTCCATTATTTTCCATCTTATTTTGGATGAAGTTCTAGTATCTTCTCCTGAATCCTAAATCAATTACATTATTTGATAACTATATACTATATAGAAACTATTATATGATAATTGTCCCTGAGATCAAATACAATACTAGGAACTAGCCTTCCTTCCTTCCTTCCTTCCTTCCTTCCTTCCTTCCTTCCTTCCTTCCTTCCTTCCTTCCTTCCTTCCTTCCTTCCTTCCTTCCTTCCTTCTGGTTTTCAATATATTTATAGCCCTAACGTGGCTATACAGCACTAATTGTTTTGAATTTCTAAACATTATTCAAGTTAAAGCCTGGATAGTGTATCAATAAGTCATAATTATTTGTTAAATATATGTTGTGCATCAATATTTTTAACATTAGTAATAGTGTCAAATTTTGTGTACATCAGTTTGTGTCCATTTAAATACTTGACAAATTTATTCATACATCTGACTATTGTATTCAAACTGCCAATTAGATTTGCAAAAAGAAAAAGAAAAAAATGGAGCAATTATGACTCAAATCTACATAAATCTGTTGGGAATAGCAGTCACAATTTAATCCTTGTGATTTCATGATTGGTTACTACTTCTTTAAGGCTTCTTTTGAATTTCACAAAGCTCAAGAGCCATTGCATTTTCAGAATAGCAATAAATAAATAAATAGATAAATAGATAAAAAAATAAATACAGGTGGTCTTCCCTTAACATGCTAATTTGAACTGTAATTCTGTCAATAAGTGACATGGTTTGATTTGAAAAACCTTGTCACTGTACTGTACACTGTACAGAATTGTGATGACAATTCTGGTTGCTATTGTCAAGTGATGATTTGCATTGACTGTTAGTGGGTACTTTATGTGACCACAGCTTATGATTTCTTGCTGGTTTCTTCTGTGACTTTGCTTTTAGAAAGAGAGGGAAGGTCACAAATCATAATTACATGCCCCTGGGACATTGTAATGTCATCACAACCTGAGAATACTACAATAGTCATAAAAACAAGGATCCATCATAACTACCACTTGTTTTATCACTTGTAAATTTGAATGGCCATTGAATAAGAGGTTGTTGAAGTTTCTAATGCTTCTCATAATGTTTGAAATTGTCATTAATATTTTTTTTTTTTTTAAAAAGTCTACCTACCTATTGCAGCTGAATGAGAAGTCTAAATGGTGTCACTGTGACCTGTTAAATTCTTGAATAAAATATTCTGGCTTGATATTATAAATGAATGGCCATTGTTTTCAGTTTGGATATAAAGGAAACTATAATTAATTATGGTTTCCTGATCTGTTTCCTATTCCAATGAAAGAAAATAAATGTTAACGTGAATATACATGAAGCTAGATCATAGTTCACTTTGTAAAATAGAGATTGGGTTGCCTGAAAATAACAATAATTCTGGTGGCTCTTTAATATAGTGTGTAATATTTGTATCAGAAACAGCAATGTCATGAGCCTTATTAAAATACACAGATATTAAAAGCTATTCAGAGTTCATTTTTGTAAATGGGAGAGAAAAGGAACTAGAAGTTTAACAGGTTGTTCACCAAGTGTGCAACTGAGAATTATAAAATTAGATGCTCCTTTATAATTATAAGATATTAATATGATATATTTCAAATGTTACTGTTAACATAACACTTTGAAATCTTACCATAAGGAATAATGGGTAGCAATTTTTATATTTTATTCAGAATGCAACATATTTTATTGGTATTTAGGAAAGACCTGGGCTAATTTGCAGAAAGCCATGATATAACTAAAGCAACAGCCGGGGCATAACAAAAAGTGGCTCCGACAAATGATCCTGAATTTCTATAGGAGCTTGCCCCATGGAGTGAAGTTCAGAGTGAACCTGAATAAATTCAAGATAATCACATTCAGTGTGAAATGTATATGGGAGGCAGCCAGAGGACTTTCCACTGATCATATCAAAGTGTGAAAGAAGCAGCAGCTAAGTGAACAATACCATTCATTGAGGAGAACAGTCTGATGCTGGACAACTATTAGGACTTCATAAACTCAAATGATACCTTGGGCATCCCATATATAGAATTGCTGCTAGTTGAGTGATCTGCAAGTCCAAACAGAATGTCATATATTTCAGACTTTACATTATTTGCCTGCAATGTAGGATAGAAAGATTTAGCCTTTACGGGTGATTCTTGATGTATGGGACTGAAATGTTAGTCATAAATCATTGCAGTCATAAGTGAGGCACCACACGGCCAGATTTCATTTTACAACCATTTCTACAACAGTTGTTAAATGAGTCATCACAGTATTAAGCAAACGCTATGGTAAAATGTGCAACATTTTATCCAATGGGTAGTTTTTGCCAGCAAACAACAGATATGTCGCAAAATGGGATTATGCTGCAGTTGACCATAATTGCAATCTAATTGTTAAACTCCTGAAATGTGTTCATGTGACCATGACCACAATGGTCATAACTTCAAGAATGGATTGTAAGTAATTTTTCCCAAGTATGTTGTAAATTTGAATGGTCATTAAGAAATCAATTGAAAGCTACCCATATTGATCAATTCAGAGAAAGACTGTCTGAGGAGCTAAGAGAGGCAAGTCACTCAAAATATTCTGGAGGAGCTGTATCAATGTTTTGTAATAATAGACATCTAACTGGGAGAGTTAAGGAAGGAGGAAATGGTAAGGGAGAAATCACTTAAAGCCTGTGTTCCTCCAAGCCACCCCCTCAGTGACTTCCTCAACATCCAATCTGGGAGAATTCCTACAATTCATATCCCTCTCGTTAGAAAAGCAAAGAAGAAAGTATCAAAGCTGTGCATTTACTGTAGAGCCCAATGATGTTTGGTAAAAACAGTAGCATTAGACATAGCAACAAGATTGGAAATCAACAGATCATGTAGCCAATAATCAGCTTATTTCAAAGTAGCACACTGGCAAAACTTTACTGATCCATTTCTAAGAAGCTCCAAAGGGGAACAGGGGCGTTCACCATTTAAGGACAACTTAAGGACAATTGTTGACAGTAGGCAAGCATATTTAATCATTCCTGTTATTGTTGCTTTAGATTCCAGGCAGGTGGTGGGACTTCTTCTCTTGTAGACTTGAGGACAACCAGTAATTTCCTAGGTATAGAAATAATACAGAAGCAAAAACTCTAGAAAATTTAAGCTCTAGAAAACCCAATGTTACTCAAAATGATTAACAGATAGCCACTAAGAGCAGGGCTGACTTTGCAGCTGAATCAGCAAAAGTACAATCATGTTCCCATTCCACCTCTGGTGAAGTGAAAGATATGCAATACTTTCTGGGTTTTGTTAATTTTTATAGGAAATTCATTCCTAATTTTGCTGACCATCTAAAACTGCCAGCTCATAAGAAAGGATCAGCAATTGTCGTAATTAATCCAAGAACAAACAGCATTTCAAGGATTAAAACACCTCTTTTTTTCCAACCCTGACCCGTCTTATCCCTTTGTGGTACCCACAGATGCTTTCAATATGGCGATAGGGTTGCTCTAGCACAGAAGAGGGGGACCCTATTTACCCTTGTGTTGAGTACAGAGGTTAGAATGCAGCATTGCAGGCTAACTCTGCCCACTGCAGGAGTTTGATCTTGACCAGCACAAAGTTGACTTCTATCTTTTGGAGGTCAGTAAAATGAGGAAACAGTTTGTAGGGGGCAATTTTTGACTCTGTAAACCACTTAGACAGGGCTGTAAAGCATTATAAACTGGTATTTATGTCTAAGTGCTACTGCTCTTATTATTGTTATTGCTATTGTGGGCCTTTTATTCCGGAATGCTCCCAGCTGAAAGGAACTTTAATATTTTCAGTAAAGAGTTGTTGGTAGTAAAAAAAATGTTATTCAGTGATGGAGATGCCTGCTTGAAGGAGCAATCCATCCTCTACAAGTTCATACAGACCATAAAGATTTAGAGGTTCTGCAAAATATTCAATCTTTCACCCCTAATCAAATTGCTTTGATTTTGACAAACCTTCCAGGCTTCCAAAACAATTTTTCAGATAATGTCTCACCTAAGACAATTCAATGTATACTCTCTCCCCCCTTCCCTCCCCCCTCAAACACACATCATCATAATTTTGAGATAGTGTCTTATCTAAGACAACACAATGTATGCTTTCTGTCCCTCCTCTCACCCTCCCTCCTCTCTCTCTCTCTCTCTCTCTCTCTCTCACACACACACACACACACACACACCATAATAATACTCCAACTATGCAATACAGAATATGAGAGACAGAAGCAAAAAGATTCCAGGAGAAACAACTTGTGTGATTTGGGGTGTTACCAGCAGAAGAGGGAAATGATACAGCTACATTTTGTTCTCATAGTCCAAACTCAGTTTCTACTATGAACTCAGGACTCAGGTAATGAGCCTGAAGGGGAGAATGGTGTAATGGAATCTGGAAAAAAGTCTAGGCGCATGGGCCAACAAATGGTGCCTAGGGATTTGTAGATAAGCATAGGTCACAGCTGTATAATGGACAGGGCCAAACATGCTGAAGATATCTTCCCTAGTTTCTCAGATGTAAGAGAGACAGGAGAACCACATTTTCAAACTTGCAATATTCTGTTAATGTAACTTTATAATAAAATTGAAGTAGCTCATCTGGTTGTGTTTTGAATCTGGTCTACCTGGTAAAGTTAGCAGGTATTGTTTACTTTGTCTCTTTAAAAAGCATTCATAAAAGAATTAGATTAATGTATAAATAAATCCCTATCTGAAAACAAAGACATGGGTTTTATGACAAGTAAATTCTTATTTGTGTGCAAGCTTGTAGCATGACAAAAGAACATAATGTGTATTTTTTTCCCTATCTACCTAATAATGGAAACTTTCTGGGTAAGGCAGGATACAGTACAAACTGAAATAGTAAAATCCATTTCAAATAATTTTTCCAGAGTAAGAAAACTACCTAAGCTGGTTCATTTACATTTATAATCCATTTACTATATTTTCGTTCATATTTTGAAAAAGATGTTAACCACTAGAAATGCAGTATAATACACAGATGGAACATAAGACAATCTACAACAAGCTGTGTCTGTAAAAGGAATGTTGCATCTTGCATACTCCACCTTACACTGTATAAATATATTTTGATGTCTGTTTTTATAGATTTTGAGGTGAGGAAGACTTTGTTAAAAGAATTGTGTTTTTTTTTTCAAGCAGTCGCAATTTCAATCTTGCTTTACCTGTAATATGAAAGCAGATGGTCTGCATCTCTTTTGAATATTTATAACTATCAAAAACAATCTCTTGTTATTCACCCTTAGGCTTATGAGATGTCAGAACTGTTCTAGTAGGGAAAAATTGTCTTGGGTGTTTACTAAAAGAGGATTATATTAAGCTGAAATGACTATACATTTTCTAGTTTAATATTTGTTCATCAGCTGTTTAATCATATTTAGATAATTGTGTAAATAAGTTGTTGTAACTCTTGCCCCATCTACTGATCTAGCTTGAATGCTTTCAATATGCAAAGACAAATGTCTATTTATTTTCCTTCTTTAAAAAAATTAAAAAGACCTGTTAAAGTTTTGTACATTATACTTTGAATTATCTTGAACATATGAGGGATATAGCCTAATATCTTTGTTCATTAGGTTATTTCAGACAATATCTGTTTTTGAGATTACCTGTTATATTATTTGGCACACTTTCATAAGCACTGAAATGTCTATTTTAATTTAATGAAGTTGTTCATAATTTTTATCAAAGATATGTATGACTAAAGCTTAAGATATTGTTAAAGAGGATAGAGGATATTTGGTTACAGTGGAGGATAAATGGATTTTTGACCTGAAGCTGAGCAATCACAGATAATAGATTTTGTAGTGGCTGGTTGAGTTGGCAGTAAAGCATGAACAGTTTTAGTTTAGATAATTGAACTGACCTGATTAATGTTGCTCTTTTTTGTTTTTCAAAAATACAACAATGCACTTTCAAACACAGCCATTTATGATCAGAGAATCTATATTCAGGTTATTAAATGTACAGGTTATTAACCTGTACATTTTTCATAACTGTATGAAGCAATGTACGTATGTACTGTATAAGTTCAGAATACACTAGTGAGAAAGGAGGAGGATATGGTGTATTTTTTGCTCCTGGAAATATATTTTAGAAGTATTTCTAGAGATGATCTAGTTATGCATTGAAAATAGTGAAATACATTTTTGAAAATTATTTCTGTACAATTAAGGGAAGTTGTTCATTCATTGTAACTTATTTGAGTGAATGACCCTTCACGAAGAACAATATATGAACAATAGTGTATGATAGTCTCCCATTTTTAAATATTTTGTCAGTCCCCTTGATTTCATATTATATTATAGCTTTCAGATATAAATTTTAGCTATACCAAAACATAAACTTTACATAATTTGTAATATTTTTGCATAGTTGTTAATATGTTTTGTTTTTCTTACATCTGTATATATATTTGTGTGGAACAAAATGTGATATTAATATTTAAATGTATTGTAATGGCTGCTGAAAATATTATAAGATTTGCCAATATAAATGTTTTAAATCGTAACAAAATAAAATTGTAAATTGTCTTGTAACTGGGAATGTTACTAATCAAATAATTAAAATGTCTTCTATTAAACATTATAATAATATAATTGCTCTTTCTCTTCTTTTTTAGAGTATGATATCTTCCATTGTGAACAGCACTTACTATGCAAATGTCTCAGCAGCAAAATGTCAGGAATTTGGGAGATGGTATAAACATTTCAAGAAGGCAAAAGATATGATGGGTAAGCAAAGCGATCAAAGTTCAAGTGGCATTGTCTACATGCTTATGATTGAATACATTTTAAGCTTTGTTTGAATAGTATAAATGGACTGAATTTTTATAGATCTGATAATGATGTTTGATATAGCAAATATTTGATAACATTTTACAAAATTTAATGAGAAAAAGAAAAAGAAAGAAAGAAGAGAAGGAAGGAAAGAAAAAAGAAAGAAAAAGAAGGAAGGGTAGAGAGAGAGAAAGAGAGAGAGAGGAAGGAAGGAAGGAAAGAAAGAGAAAGAAAGAAAGAAAGAAAGAAAGAAAGAAAGAAAGAAAGAAAGAGAAAGAGAAAAGATAGCACAAATATTTAGTTTTCAAAATCAGCCACAATTATAATCAGATCACTAATATGCCCTATCCTTTCCATAGTTTGGAAAAGGTATAACTTATTTTGCCTATTGAATATAGCTCATGGCTCTTACATGACATTTCATAGTAATAACAGTGTGTAATATTTACAATAGTTATTGAAAATATTTTCAAAAGTATTTCATCTATAACAAGTGTTACAATATATTCTATACCAGTATTATATTACCTCCTTATTTGTTACATGTCTATTTCAGACAGCACAGGATATAGCATTGGCAATAAGGCAGTCATGTAAGACTTGTCTGCTGATCTTTGTATAAAATTCCATGTCATTACAGTTCTTTAAGTAAACTAAACCATCTGCAACTGTCTGTACATGGTAATGCATATAATCTGTATTAGATAAAACATTGATTTACATATCTCTTATTTATTTCAATGAATGCACTAGAAAAATAACAAAATTTGCATTGAGTCCATCTTCACATTCAAATTTTAGAAATTGTTTCAAACTTTACACACACACATACAGAGAGAGAGAGAGAGACTGAGACAGCGAGAGAAAGTGTGTAAATAAATAGAAGTGTAATTAGTGACGCAACTTACAGAAGATATATTAGCCCATATTTAATACTTATGATATAAATGTTGCACACAATTATTAGTTGCACATGATTTTTGTTTCTCTGAATTGAGATTTAAAACCATGAGACTTATTTAATTCCATTGATGGAATTATATTTATTATATTATATTACATTATATTATGAATTATTAATACAAATTACTAATATTAATAGTCCACAATATTTTAATTCTTGACAAGGCAGGAAAACTTATATGACTTACTAATTCCAATCTCTTTAGGTAAGGCCTGGGTAGTAACTTAGCAAAATGGGTATTTTTTATTATACGATTTTAACATTTGAAAATTTAGGCAGCATTTTCACCAGAGAGATTCAACAGGTACAGAAGGTAACAAATTACAGAACAGAAAAGCTACTGGCCTAAGAAGGAAAATGGAACAGACTGCAGGTGAAGTTATGCATGTTCATATTTGAAGACTGAGAAATAAAATAATGGCTTGCCTGTATGAAAATATAATCTTTCCGCATGTGTGTTGTAGCAAAAGAGCAACACTGTATACTACATTTGTGTAGGAAGTGCCTACCAAGACATTTCCAGGTTGAAAGGATTAGCTGGTGGCGTCACTGTTGCATAGGGTATACCCAAGGGGACTCTTGTCATGTTCCTATTATTTTCACCCTGAAGTCGTACTATTATCTACCTGCATTTGCATGCTTTCAAACTGCTAGATGAGCAGGAACTTGGACAATTAATGACAATTCATTACACCAAATCCCTTGCACTTTCGGTTTAGAACTTTTGAGTTGTTGACTTCTTGATGGTCTTCTGACTCAGTATCCTAACCACCGGAACCCCTAGAGCAATACTGTATAAGGCAGACAGACAAATAGACATGGTACTCCTTTAAGACACTTTTTGTTTGTTTATTTTTGTGGAGACCATTTTGAATGATAAGCTGAAAAATGCAACATTAGAAATCTTTTTAAAATTCTAAGTGGCTGCATCATTTCTCCTGCCTTTCTTCACCAGATCTGGGGCTATGAATAAATATCTGCAAAATATAACACAGTAAATGGCCAATTTTGAACCATTAAACACCGAGTATTAACACTGTAATACAGTTCAGCCTCTCACATAAACAAAAGTGGCTACAAGTACTAGACGTTGAAGATATGTAGCAGCTTAATGCTTGCAAGCATTTTTACCCCGAAACTTATACCACATCTTGCTTTCTGTAACTATGAAACTAGCAAGAGTAAAAATGGTGTGTGTGTGTGTGTGTGTGTAATTTTAAAAACAAATATTTTAAATTATTTAGATGAATGTCTAAAGTTAATCTATGAATCCATACACAGAAATAATGCATGACCAAAATAGTTTAGGAATGCTGTTTTCATTTTCAGTTTTATGCTAGTTCAATTCTTCATTTTTTAGAAGAGACTTTTTTCAATCATTCCAATGAAAAGTATTTACCTGTTCTAGGCTGAGAAGTAAAAAGCCCCAAAGCAAGGAAAACAACTTCTGTATTGTTGTTAAGAAAGATAAACCTTTTCAGCCACTGTACTATAAAAAAGAATTAATTTCCTCCTGTTGTTTGTACAGGAGGAAATTGTTTTCTTTTAAGTTATGGTCTCTAAAGGCAACCATCCATCTGCAACCAGCTTCATCAGTTTGGTTGCTTCAGAGAATTAGATAATCAAAAGCAATATGAATGGATTAGGGTTTATCTTTGCTGTTTGCCTGATTATTTTTAACACTTCAGCTAATACCTGGAACATAGCTAGCTAATTTGTCCTCTGTATTTAGAAGGCAAATGTCTGTGAAGGTGCAAGAGTGCACCAATTGCACACTTTTTCAGATCCAGAGTCCTTTCTCGTGGTCCCTCTTGCTTTAGTCACTTAATGTGTGGATAGTAACTATTGTAGTGTACAGAGGCTGCCTTGATGTCTAGAAAGAAGCTGCAGCTGGTTCATCCATGCTCCCCTTAGCTTCCAGTGAGCTTTTGGTGACATTAAAAGTGCTTTAGTCACATTGTAAACTATAAATAGAATAGAATAATAGAATTGGAAGGGACCTTGGAAATCTTCTAGTCCAACCTCCTGCCTAGGCAGGAAACCCTACACCACTTCAGACAAATGTTATCCAACATCTTCTTTAAAACTTCCAGTGTTGAAGCATTCACAATTTCTGGAGGCAAGTTGTTCTACCATTTTGGGGCAGAATTTCGCTACCTGAAGAGATTACCTCTCTCACATTATTTCACTTTTATAGTTAGCCATATAAATAAATAAATTTCTGTGAGCCCCATGAGGTCTGACTGAATACATATCTTTCATTTTCCATCTATTAAACAATATTTTTGGATGGATCTTAGAAAGGGCACCTTACCTATAATCCTATAACTGATGTCTGGAATAATATTCTCCGGGCCTGCAAGATGTTAGATTATCCATAAAGCCTTGCCTTCCCCCACCCCCTTTAAGATAGGTTGTGCCTAATTTATATGAATTGTTTGATGTAGTTGTAAAAGTGTTCTCCTTACTATACAAAGTTCATTTTGTTATTTTATTTTTAGGTACTGAATGGTTTTAGTTGTTCGCTGCTGCAATTAGTTTTTATTTGTGGTAGTCTTATAAATCAAAATTATAATAATAAATATAAATAACCCATAGGAATTTTGGTTCTTTTCTATCCTTTTCAACAGTATTTACTTCTTTAAATAGAGTCGGTATCTCAGACTTGAGCATTTTATGTCTTGCGGGCCACATCCACCCCTTTGACTGTCCCTGTCAGGTCTGCGGTGACTGCAGCTGGTGGAGCGGTGGCTGCGGGGGGGGAGGTAGTGGCAGCCCTCCACAACAGTCTCAGTTTCTCATGTGTCCCCTTGGGAAAATTAATTGCTCCCCCGCTCTATCAGCAAATATACTTACTGAAAAGTGCTTTGAGGGGTTGCCTTCCTTCAGGTAAATATAATATTGTCTTGTTGTTATAACTATCTTAAATATATTATTCAGGATCCTGATAAAGTTGAAAAAGTTCCTGTGTTCCTCTTTTAATCAAATATATATATTGAAAGGTAGTCCTCAACTTACAACTGCAATTGAGTCAACTAAAATTTCTGTTGCTAAACAAGACAGTTATTAAGTGAAATTAAGGCCATGACCTTTCTTGAGACAGTTGATAGGTCAATCACTGCAGTTGTTAAATTAGTAACACAGTTGTTAAATGAACCTGGTTTCCTCATTGACTTCGCTTGTCAGAAGGTCGCAAAAGGTGGTCATAGGACACTGCAACTGCCATATATACGAATCAGTTGCCAACCATCTGAATTTTAATCACATGGCCATGGGAATGCTGAAACTTGTCATTAAGTGTAAAAAAGAGCCGTCTGTCACTTTTTCACTGCTGATGTAACTAAATGAATTAGTCAAGGACTGCTTCTGTGTGTGTGAGTGTGTGCGTATGTGTGCTTGTGTGTACATATACATACACATATGCATATATTTGCTGAAATGAATTTAAAAAATAAAAATAATGGGTATCTTTGTGAAAAAGTGGATATATATACTTTTTATATTATATACTTGTGTCATGCTATATATATGTGTGTGTGTGTGTGTGTGTTTGTGTGTGTGTGTGTATTCATAGATTTGCACGGGTATAGGTATGCTGGTCTTGTTGTATTCGGGTGTTTTCCCATGTAAACATGAGATTGTTTTTGCAACGTTTCAGCAAGATCTCACTTGCCATCTTCAGGCTTCGGTCTGTGGCTACGAAGGTGTTGCCCTTCCTTAAATCTTGGTGGGGGGAGGGTGGAATGCTGACTGTTGTGAGTGGGTTGATTGGCTGTGCAGCTGTATCATGATTGGTAGATTGATGCTGATTGGTCTTATTTCTATGTTTCTCTTTATTTGAATTTCAATGGCTTGGGTGGAGGGTGGGGCTCGTCTGTTGGTCAGTGCTGGTTTTCAGATGTCTGGTAGGCGGGGGGTGTCATCACGTTTGTTCATATTGTTAGGTTGTTTCTCTATTTCGATGGCTTCTCTGATTATTCTCCTGTTGAACTGTTCAGCCTTGGAGATCAATTTAGTTCCTTGAAAGTCAATATCATGTCCTGTACCTTTGAAATGTTGATAAAGAGATGAGGTGAGATGAGAAGAGATGTTCTGCATCGCAGAACATAAGAATGCAGTAAAAATTATCTTAAAACCTCATCTCTTTTCAACATTTCAAAGCTACAGGACATGATATTGACTTTCAAGGAACTAAATTGATCTCCAAGGCTGAACAGCTCAACAGGAGAATAATCAGAGAAGCCATCAAAATAGAGAAACACAGAGAAAAATGGAGAAATATGAACAAATGTGATGACACCTCTCGCCTATCAGACATATGGAATCCAGCACTGACCAACAGACGAGCCCCACCCTCCACCCAAGCCGTTGAAATTCAAAATATGGAGAAACATACAAATAAGACCAATCAGCATCAATCTACCAATCATGATAGAGCTGCACAGCCAATCCCACTCGCAACAACAGAGTCAGCACTCCACCCCCCCCCCCCACCAAGATTTAAGGAAGGGCAACACCTTCGTAGCCACAGACCGAAGCCTAAAGATGGCAAGTGAGATCTTGTCGAAATGTTGCAAAAACAATCTCATGCTTACACGGGAAAACACCCGAATACAACAAGACCAGCATATATATATTTCTTTCGGCTCATCACCAGGGACCATCTAGACAGAAAGCCATGATTTCCGTTGTGTGATTTTTTTAAATATGTGTGTTAGTTTTATGAGCTGATGAATAAATAAATCAGAGAGACTAGGATAGATCTATTTCAAGCTTTTTAGCTCTTATCAGCTAGCCATACTCTTACAGTAAGAGTATGGCTAGCTGATGAGAGCTAAAAAGCTCGAAATAGATCTATACTAGTCTCTCTGATTTATTTATTGATCAGCTCATAAAACTAACACATACACACTCACACACATATATATACACACACACACACACATATATATATTTATTAGCACAAACGTAACACACCCACACATATATAATATAAAATGCAACACACACACATATATATGATATAAAAGTCAATTAAAACTGTGGGTTATATTTACAAAAAAATCTGGATACAAAATGTATAAAATATTCTTATATATTGGGATCTTCTGAGAAAATAATATAAAGCTTGTGAAAAATCATTTCAAAAAGCTCTTTGCTTGCTTCTGAATCTCCTTAAAGGTGCAACGAATCTGCTCTGAAGCCAAAGGTTTGTAGCCAGATGTATATTCAGAAAGAAGATATTGAAGAAACAAAGATTTGCACATCCCTACGTACTGTATCATTTGATTAACATCTCTTAAATTTAATGCTGAGAATAAAAGAGCAATGATCCAAATTCAGCTGTTCTTTTTTATATATTCATTTATTTCTTTGAACCAAATATTTATACTCTGTTTTCTCCTTCTTAGCTGAAATGGACAGCCTTTCTGAACTATCACAACAAGGTGCCAACCACGTCAACTTTGGTCACCAGCCAGTCCCAGGGAACACTGCTGAACAGCCACCATCCCCCGTTCAGCTTTCTCATAGCAGTCAACCATCTGTTCGGACCCCCCTTCCAAACATGCACCCTGGACTTACCCCCATTAGTCCTCAGTTGGTAAACCAGCAATTGGTAATGGCCCAGTTGCTAAACCAGCAGTATGCAGTGAACAGACTTCTAGCCCAACAGTCCTTAAATCAACAGTACTTGAACCATCCCCCTCCTGTCAGCAGATCCATCAACAAGCCGTTGGAACAACAGGTCTCAACTAATACAGAGGTGTCTTCCGAAATTTACCAGTGGGTGCGTGACGAATTAAAACGAGCAGGAATCTCACAGGCAGTTTTTGCACGTGTAGCATTTAACAGAACTCAGGTTAGCATTTTTTTAAAATTTATATAGAACTGGTAGTTAATTTAACCACGTTTAGACTGTTATCCTAAATATCCTTACTTATGCTAAGAAATTTTAATTTTTTTCTCTTTTTTCATCTTTCTCTTTCTTTTTAATGGCAATTATTTGGGGAAAACAGGAAATATTTAGCTAAGATTTTTAAGAACCTATTTGATATAATTTCCCTTTATCACCATACTATTAAACCTTGTACATTCATCCTTTTAATGGTGCAAGTATAGATATATTTATCTAGAACAATTATAAAGCTACATTAATTAAGAACTTTTTTATCCACATTATTGACTCAATTCATCTCTCTAAATTAATTACACTTTGTATATGCTATGGACACATAGAAGCAATATTTGCAAGCTGAAATATTGAACTATATTTCAATGTTACTTATTAGCAATAACTGTTGCTACCTTTGATACCTAACTAGCAGAGGAAAGTGAATCACATAATTCTGGGAAAAGAATTATGTGGGAGGAAATAGTTGTGGCTGTTTTTTCAATTGCATCAATACACTCAACAATAGATACTGCAGATTGCAACCTTCAACCGTAAGCATTACATTTCAGACTATTACTGTGCAATTATCTCAAGCAAATGAATTAGCCAAAATTAAATAGCAAATATCATTAGGTTACTTCATAGCCTGCAATAAGGTCCTATCATTTTTTGATACCTGAACAAATAGAAGATAAAACTATTCAAAGATAACAAAAGGAATTAACCCAAAATAGATTCGTAATTAATCCAAGCTCTAAAGTTTGATCCTTCAATTATTTTTGAAGTATTAAACAGTATAAATTGGTACCGGGCATATATATTCAGGTATCAATGACAGAAAATTGAAATTAGATGTTACCAATATGTTTTGAAACGTTCTGGTGACAGCAATTTTACACATTAATTAAACACACTACTATAATCCAGTTGTATGTTTTATAGTTGTATAAAATTATTATTTTTGTAGATGCTGCTTCACAGACTCTTTAAAACTTGTTTTTTTCAGAGACTAAACTATACACAATCTTTTTATTTCAATGTTTTTTATCTCAATTTTATTTCTAAAATGAGACCTAGTATTGTAAAACCCAACAAACAAAATTCAATAATATAAAATTACCTCTTTAAAAAATATTCTTTAAAAATATTGCTTCAATAATTATTAAATAAATTTAATACTTTAAAAAATAATAGCTTATAAGTGTAAGTTGTGCCTAAGGTACTGGTTTAGAAACAGTGAGTTAAAATACTATCTGACTGGATAAAATTGAGTCATTCATTATCACTCAGCTCATATCTTTGAGTTGTCCAGAAATATAGAGAAGGCAAAAATCCCTCTATGAGGGAGATAGGTGGTTAAGAAATTGAATGAATGAATGTCTAGTAAAGAAGTGAGGCCATAACCCTTTCTATAATTGTATTATAATTATTATACACTTGTTAATTGTTTATTCTTCATTATGCATAAAGTCAGAAGTTCATATCTCTAAGTTTTTAATAATCAAAATGCCAGATGTGTGTTGAATACTTGCCTAATAATTTCTTAATATACTGCATTACTACCATTTCAAAGCTTCAAAATCTCCAAATAACTATTGCTAGTTGAACCTCTCCCATCCTTTATATTTTATCTTGCACAAATTAAACATTTTTCTTTTTTCTATATAAAATTAATCAAGCTTCTTAGGACAATAGTTGGAGTTATCATGTATATATCAGATAAAGTTGCTTGGATTCATTCCCATTTACGTTGTGACCTTTTCACAGTTCAGAGGAGATGTCTAGGGAAGAGTTTTGCCTAGTTATCTGGAAATGGTTTGAACTTTTTCACCTGTGAAGTTGACATGGTCTTCAAAATGTATGTGTACAGCCACCTGTTTGTTAGATCCATGACACCCCACCCTCTTCCTGGCTTGTTAAAGCAACCTGGGAAAGGTGATTGCAGTGGTTAATTCCATTTTTGAATGAGGCATTGTTCCTATATCATTAAAGAGGCCATCCCCACCTAAAGAAGACATTATTGGATCCTAATGTTCTGGACAATTTTCTTCTAATATCTCACATTCCATTTTGGAGGAAGATAGTAGAGAAGGTGGTAGCGCAACAGGTTCAGAGGGCCATGGAGGAAGAAGATTACCAGGATACTTTTCAGTCAGGATTCAGATATGGGATAGAAAAACCATTGCTTATGTTTTTGAATGACCTTTGGTATGGGTAGAATAGTGGTAATTTACTTTACTTTACTTTATTCATACTTTTATACCGTCCTCTCTCCCAAATGGGACTCAGGCCGGTGCACAGGAATAAAAATAAAATATAAATAAACAGACAAGTAAGTTTAAAATTAAATTAAATGAATTTGACCCGTGCTAAAACTTAATTTAAAAACCCAGCTAAAAATTCAATAATAAACATAACTATGTCACGCCGGCCACATGGAAGAAGTGTGTTTTAAGTGCTTGACGGAAGAGCAATCCTTGCTCTTCATGATATTCTGACATTCTGACTTTTGACAACATTGACCATGCTATCTTTTGGGCATGATATTGTACTGATTTGCTTTCTTCTTTGGGGTTGATTCAAATTGATGATGATTGGAGAGGAGAGGTCCTGCTCTTGGCCATTCTTTGTGGCATGCCACAAGGTTCAGTGATTTATCCTTTTTTTTTTTTTAAGATGAGGCCACTAGGTAAGTTCATCTATCACCAGAACATGAGATTATGTTGATGGCATCCAATTATACATCTCTAACTTTGATGAATTAAGCATACCATGACCATTTTATCCAGTAACTGGAAGTTATGAGAGTCTGAATGGGAAACAACAAGCTTCAGCCGAACCCTTGCAAAACTGTGTGGTTTTGGTTTGGGCCCTCTGATCCAGCTTTATGTCATCATATGTAGTCCCCTAATCATCTTTGTTGCTCTTCTCTGCACTCCTTCCTTCAATAGTTATGTGTACTCCTATAACAGTGCATATTATATCTCTGCTCTGTGAGCTGCACTGGTACCAGTTTTCTTCTATGTCCAATTCCATGTCCTGATTTTAACCTGTAAATCCTTTTATGGCATGGGACCAAGCTATCTGAGGAACCAACTCTTGCCAGTTACATCAGCCTGCCTTAGAAGATCATGAGGAGAAAGCATGCTATATACCATTGGTCTAGAATTTACATTTGGTTATTCCCAGGAAATGCACTTTCCCTGTTGTAATGCCTGCTTTATGGAACATCCTTCCCCTGAAATTAGATTGGCCCAATCACTTTGAATATTCTGAAAAGCCCTCAAGATATGATTGTGTGACCAGGCTTAAGGTTAGTGAAGAAATGGTTACTTGGACAGATAGCTCCATGGTTGAGGTGGTCATTTTTAATTCTCTCTTTACTTTGATTATATTTTGGGTTTTTAAGATATTTAGTACTATTTTTTTTATTTGTAATTCGTGTTTTGATTTTATTATTTATAATTGTATGCCATCCAGAGTTGCCTTCGATGAGATGGGCAGCTATATAAATTTGATTCATGAATAAATAAAACAAACACAAACAGTTGTTTGATTTTTATAATTCAGATTTCATAAGCAAAATCCAGCAATTTAAGCTTTTAAAGTGAAAAATTGAACATGACTCTTCAATCATTCTGACCATTCTAAAAGAATACATTGAAAATATTTGTGATTGCTCTTGGTTCTGTTACTTTTTTCACTGAAATATTGGAATAATTTTCATGTTTAATTTACTGGACTTTTATTAAATTGAATACACTGAACTGCGAGATATTTCAGCTTAGAGAGTTCGTGATATGCACTAAAGTTGTTTTCACTTTGTTCTTGGGAGTTCAACACCTATTTCACTGATAAATTGCATGTGGTGCTATTTTATCATAAGATCAGTCATTAAGTGGCAGGTGTCAAACTCAGTCGCATCACGTGACAAATCATGGTGTTTTTTGCCTTTGTGGACCAGGGGTGGATGTGGCCTGCATGTGACACATTCAGTTTGACAGGCTTGCATTAAGTGTAATTAATAACCTTAAAATTTCATTGAAGCTTAGATGGAAGCTTAGAATGTATTTCTCAATAAACACGGATAGGTTTGCAGCCATAATTGTTGCAGCATTTTGCTAGTAAAAAGAATCAAGAACAAATGAAGACTGCACAGTTTGATTTTAACAATATATAGTGTTGGACCTATGAGCCCAAAATTTCTGTTGCTAAGCAAAATAGTTAAGTGAGATTTACCCCATTTTATGAGCTTTCTTGCCACAGTTATTAAATAAATCATTGCCGTTGTTAAGTTAGTACCAAGGGTTGTTAAGTGAATCTAGCTTCCCAATTGACGTTGCTTGTCAAAAAAATGCAAAAATGATCACATGATCCTGGGATAATGTAATGGTCATTAATACATGCCAGTTGCCAAGCAGCCAAATTTTGATCATGTGATCATGGTCATACAATTTTGATCAAAGATTGAGCAATGGTTGTAAGTATGCAAAGCAGTCATAAGTCACTCTTTTCAGTGCCGTTGTAACACTGAACATTCACTAAATAAATGTTCAATGTTACAACGATCTTTTCATATTTGAGGAAGAGGCCATTATGGATGAAATGAGAAATGAATTTAAAACCATAGCAAAGTCCATTCCAGGTTACCAAGTTTGTGAGCACCTGTAATTAAAAATAACAGTTCCCCTTGTTATTTTATTTACTTATTAGATTTATTTCCCTCTCATCTTGCCTATTATTTGTGAGATAGGATCAAGTTCTTTTGCTGATTCAAACAATATCATAAAGTTATACTGAAATTTTTAATTTTTATCTTAAGAATCACAATTAAAGAAGTTGCTAAATGAAATTGTGATTGTGTTTATGATCATATTTCAGCTTCACTTTGCTTTACAGAACTGCAAGGCACATGAATGCAGTGACTGGTTGTAAAATTACTTTTTCATTACTCTTGTAACAATGACAGTCATTAACCAGGCAGTTGTTAAATGAAAACTACCTGTGTTACTATTATACTAGAGATTTTAGATGTAATATTCAGGTAGATGTATTCTAAAAATACAAATATTTTTACATTACATTATCAGTGATAGATAATGAAACTAGATCGAAATTATGACAATTGAATTTAGCTCCTCGTGTTTCTTAATGTCTGTCCCACTTATAATGTCCTTTTCATAGTTGAGGAACGGGCCATTATGGATGAAGTGAGAAATAATTTAAACCATAGCAAAGTCCAATCCAGGTTACCAAGTTTGGTATTCATTTCTTTCTTCCTTCTTTTTTTCATTTCACATTTGGTATACTGTTTATTTTCCAGTAAAATGAAGAATGAAGATGGATTATTAAAAAATGATAACAGTAATGGACCATCTTGTAATGTTTTATTGAATTTGAGTTCTGCAAATTACGTGGTAGAGGAAAATTTGCCTGCTTAAGTATAACAGAAAATGCTACTGTGTTCATATCATTCTTCATAGTGTAATTTAAGAAAAACTCACTACCCATATTACTGTTTGAATAAAAGGTAAAAAGGTGCTATTACACTATCATGACAGCTCTCCTCTTGCTAATAAGTGACAAAGATAAATGTGTCTGCTTATATGTTCCTTGGCAGGAGTCCAGATATGCGGGTGGAGTTTGAAAATAATGTTCCACCTGGATATGAGATTTCAATCCACTGCAATGCAGATAGCATACAGTGATGTTAAGCATATTGGTATTTGGGGGTGAGGGAAAGTTTCATCAGATCATAGTTTTCTTTGGAGAGCTTTGAAATTCCATGAAGCTGATAAAAATCTTTCTGAAATAGTAATTATATTTAAAGATCAGACAAACTGGGAGCCAAAAAGCTGTGCTTTAATTCTCTCATTTTGAAGAATTTGTAATTAGCGTTGGAACCACTTAATATTTTTAAAATAACTTCTCTATTTATGATGATTTGTAAAAAATTTAATTACTTTTTATAATGTGGTTATGATTAATTACTGCAAGGGAAAATAAGTAAATATAATTAAATATTTCCTTATTTCATGCGAAGACAAAAGTATAAACATATTAGTGCAATTGTAATAAAAAATGTAAAACAAAAGGATATAGTGTTCAGGTGTGATATTCATGGAGATAAACAGCAGAATATCAAAGTAAGGTAAATTTTAAACTTAAAATCACTATCTAAATAAAATGTATTAAGTTTATATTGGTCTGACTGAAAAAAGACTCTTTTGCAGAAAACATATTTCTCACTAGTGTGAACCAGATATACAGCCTACAAACATGTATTCAGAGTCATCAAGTACATCATGATAAGTTAGGTTTAAAAACCTAATGGTATTGCAGTAAGTAAACAAACAATTGTAAATCTGAACAAACATTGAATAATAACATAAATTAAGATACAAATTACATTTGAATATCTGAACAGAGGACCACTTTCTATGAAGGTGGATTTAATTCTGACTTATACATAAATATTTTAATACAAATGGACAAATTTAATATAAAAGGTTTGACTTCTGTGCCACATGACTAGTGTCTAAAAAAATTTAAATATACAATGGATATAAAGAATCTGACTTGGGTTATAGAAAGTAAGATTTGGAAGTGTAGAATCATGAAACAAACTACATGATTTGGGAAAAATTGCACAGTGGTTCAATAAAATATCTAGCAGGATATAGAAGAAGAAAAAATAAGGACAGTATTTCCCACTAGTGAAATGCAATCCTTGTTCTGCCCAACCCTCAAATCTTCTTCCAAAGATTTGGACGCATATAATTTTGGAGATAGAGAGCTAGCAGAAATTTGTACAGATAGTTCTCAAGTTATGACCACAGTTGGGCTGAGAATTTTTGTTGTTAAGCAAGTTGGTTAAAAAGTGAGTCACATCCAATTTTATGATATTTTGCCACATTTGTTAAGAAAATTGCAGTTGCAAGTGAATTGTGGTTGTTAAGCAAATCTGACTTCCCCATTAACTTTGCTTGTTGGAAGCTGATGGTGATAAATGGTAATCACATGACCCAGATGACAGTAAATTGTGGTTTTATTTTATTCATGTGACCATGGGGATGTTACAATGGTATAAGTGCTAAGTCCAATCAAAAGTCACTTGTTTCAGTCCCATTCTAACTTTGAATGGTCACTATTTTGAGAAAATAATAGGCATAATAAATCCTTTATCCACAAATGAACATTTGGAAAATGCTAGTCTGTGTTCATTAGTTAAGATGCAAGTAAGTTAGAGTTGTATATTTAATTTTAATGTCAAATTCTAAAATAAGTTGGGACAAGCTGATTTCTCTAGCGCCTGGAAGACTGGTTGATTTATCTGTGTCTTTTAAAAAGTTGGGAGGGTTAGTTACAATCCCTGATTTGGTTTAGTTAATTCGGTTTAATTTTTGAATAAAAAAGGTAGGTTAAGCTCTTCATAGGCTTAGATTTATCAATCCTGGTATTTTAGTTGTGAAAAGAGATCCTCTTTTCATTTTCAAAGCACCTCCTTTTTTGTATCATATAAAATAATTTTTCTATTAAACTTTCACAGCATAATATAATCTTAGGACACTCAAAACTCTATTCAAACCACAAAGGCCAACCCTGTCCATGAAATCCTGTTCTCCTTACTTTACTTATGATTTATTGGGGGAGGGGTCATTATTTTCAGATTAATATATTTATTTTTGCTTTTGCTTTACTAAGTAATCAACTTCAATGGTTCATATGTATGCTTACCTTGATAATTACCACAAACTTTGATGGCTGAAAGTGGCAGAAATCAAAATTGCTTGTCTTTTTACAACGATGATAGTAATACCAAAGCATATAGTAACCTACAGTATGAAAGATAAGAAAGTGTATATGCTTCTATATTGTCTAAAGATTCTGTCATTTAATAAAAAATCAATTCAATTTGTCTCAGGGAAGACAATGATAGTGCCAAAAATCTTGATCATTAGTATCTAGTGATGAAGTAGGTTCTAAATTTGAAAATAAATAAGTTCGATTATGTGAAGTAATTAACTACCAGAGGCAAAATATAAATAGCTCCGGCAGTCCATAATTACAAAGTAAAGTTTTTAAGGGTATTTCCTAAAAAAAGAACGTAAGAATGTTGGATATTAAGATGCTATTTCTTTGATTGTCTGAGGTTATTGGTAGTAAAGTGCAAAATGTCTTGAATTTTTAACTTTTTGAAATTGAAACACGTATTCCACTGTTGCTGAAACAACTAAATTTGAACTTAGCATTTTTAATTTCTGAAATGGTTCAGTTGGAAAATATTGTTAGTCATAAGTAAACTTCATAAAGTTAGTCATAAACTTCAACTTTGGATAATCATAAGTAAATAGAAAAAGAATTTCTAAGAGAATCAACTATGAATTGAAACTTATATAATATTATTCTACTGTTTTTCATGTTTAAATAAATGAGTATTCACACAAATATCAAATATGAAATTTTATATTAAATAAAAAGTCAGTAAACAGACTAATTAAGCACAGTTGGTTTGTTTTATACATAAAACAGATACTTATTAAAATTAAGAATACAGCTCAGATTTTCTTTTTGGCTACCTAAATTGTCAGTAGTAAGTTCCTATTCAGAATTACTGTTTTTTTGTATGTGCATTTCCTGAAGTTGGTAATAAAGACAACTGTGATTTTATGGCATATTTCTGTGGTTTCTTACTTTGCTCTATAAAGCCATTTGAGTGTACTTGTATATAAATATATACATATTTATTCTGCAGGGCTTGCTCTCAGAAATTCTGCGAAAAGAAGAAGACCCCAAGACTGCTTCGCAATCTTTATTAGTAAACCTTCGGGCAATGCAGAATTTCTTGCAGCTGCCTGAAGCAGAAAGAGATCGAATATACCAGGATGAAAGAGAAAGAAGCTTGAATGCAGCTTCTGCTATGGGCCCGACACCTCTTATAAGCACACCACCCAGCCGACCTTCACAAGTAAACTATTTTCTACATTTTTCATACCTTTTTATACATACATACATACATACATACATACATTACATTACATTACATTGCAAATATATATATTTGTAACTAAGGCAAACTTCACAATATTTTTCACAGATAATATAATATCACAGATAAGGTAATGAATTTTAATTCATTATTTTAAAAACATCAGAACTGCTAATGTCTATGTAATAGCATAATTTACTAGAATATCCTTTATAAAAACCATATCAAACTGGAACAGACATTTTAAAGAAATTGTCAGTTGAATTGAACAATTTAGCTCATTCCATTTCAAGATTTTAAATACTAATTTTAGTGAGTATTGATTCTGCTAGTTTAAGTGTGATGCTATATGTATCTTGTGTTGGAGAACTGGCAACACTTATGTTTAGTTTAATCATTAAATGCCTTACAGTTTCTTAATGAACTCAGTTGCATGTGAATAAGAGATTAAGGCTCAACAGAACAGTTTACAGTAAATAAATTGTATTTTCAACAAAAATATGCAAAGGATATATATTTTGATACCTGGAAATCATCCATTTTACCATAATTAATAAATCTAATTGCTTTAGTATTTTTCTATAAATCTGGCTAAAAGAATGTTGTATTGAAATATCTAAGAGATTTTTTTGGATGCACGTTTCTTGTTTTTTGTTACACAAATAAGAACTGACCTTCATATTTAAAGGATAAAATAATTGGAGACCATCTTACTATACCTTTAGATTTTGACTAATGGTTTAAACTTTAAAAATCAAAATGTGCTTTTTATAAACTATTGTCTTTTTGTGTCATCTTTTAATGACATATTTGGAATAGCAAAATATAAACTAGAGCCTTCCATTCTTGAGAAAACCACCATGGAGAGAGCAGTTAATGGAAATACTACTATGTAAATATAACTGCGTTTCTAGGCGCCACAGTAATAATGGAGTAGTAAACTTTGTCCCAATAAAAAGCTATTTGGAAAGTATGTGCACTTATTATAACTCTTGTACATTTGCAGAACAGGCTTGAAAAGTAGTCTGTTTTCCTTGAAATGAAATACTTCATGAATTTAAAGGCACAGTATATAAGATTAAAAGCTAAACAAGGATTTAAAAGTAATTTTGTTCCTAAAATAAAACATTACTTAAAAGAATGCATTTATAAAGAATGTATGTGTGAGCGCATATGTCTGTATGCCCACATTTAAGGAAAATATGAATATTTATGTTTTTTAATATATACTAATTTAATTTAATCAGCCTTTATCTGTTTTGGCTATGTTATTTCTAATTTTATAATCAATCAAAAGTGTGACATGCTATATTTTCTAGAATTTGAACATATTTAAATAGCTTTATCTGATTAGCATAAAACTTAGAATAAGTGTATACAAATGTTAGTGAACTTTTTGCTTATTATGAATGAAGGCAAATATATGTGCCCCAGGACTATATTGCAGGATCAGTCACCGGGACCAGAGTTTTTTGTCTTCTTAAGCTTTCAGATTCATACTGGAGCCCATTCTCAGGGAACTCCTCTTTCCCCACAATTATTCTTCATTACAATTCATACAAAAAGTTGTATTATATTATAAATAATGGAAATTAGTTGCATATTTAAATGTAGAAACACTCCATTTTAAAAATCTAAATGGGATTTCTTTATAACCTCACTTTATGGTGAGGATTAGGTTTATAAAGTATCACCACTAAATGATGACTGATGTTTTCAATAGAAATTATGGAGAAAAACCCTAGCCTCTAAAAGGTTAATTAGCAGTATATAATATAGTGTTCACTAGAGCACAGCAAACTAATCATCCATGCTTTTCTTAATGGGTCAGGAGAAAATGTTAAGAAAGAAGGAAAAGATATTTGGGTTACTCTGTTAAGCAAGAAAAAGATTTTTTAAAAGAAAAAATGGTTTTTTTAAGCAAGTTTATCAACATACATTAACCGTCTCCTAATGTTTTGTTAAATGTTTATATGTTTTTTCTATAGAGATATATGAGTCTTTTTCCATTAATCTTATAATCAAAGTAATCTATTATAATTAATCAAAAGCTTTCATAAAAATAAGTATAAGTGATCAAAATAATTATATATCTAAGTAGATAGACAGTTTAGGTGAAGGGGTATGTGTGTGTGTGAATATAGGTATATGTTTATAGGTATATTTTTATTATTAAGTTTATAAATGCATGTGTACATTATACACACACACACACAAATACACACATACATATATACATAAATATACATACACACAACTATCCAGTAAAATACTGATTAGATATTAAAATTTTAATAATGTTGATGCGTATGTGTTTATTAGTCTTATAAAATAGTTCAAATGTAAATTAGAAGCAGAAGTTTGACCTAGCTTCAGTGCAATACTTCTCTACTTTTCATTAAAACAGCCTAAAATTTGCAGCTATTTAGATATACATATATATCTTTTGTAAGATATAACCTATGTTATTTTAACACATTTCAAAAATACATTCTCTCATCCTGCAATAATGGCTCAGCAGTTAAATATGCTGACCTTGTCAGCTGTAAAGCTGACAGCCTGGGTTCGACATCTTAAGCACCATGCAATCGGGTAAGCTTCCATTCCTGCCCCTGCTCCTTTTGCTCACCTAATATTTTGAAAGCATGCAAATGAGAGTAGATTAATAGATATCACTTCGGTGGGAAGGTTCCATGCACCATTGGCATATAGCCATGCTTGCCATGAAATATGTCTTTAGACAACACTGGCCAAAAAGTGGAGATGAGTACTGTGCCCAGAGTCAGATGCAACTGGCCAGGGAAATGTTTACCTTAATCTTGCAAACAGCAAAAAATGCCCTTGGTGACTCAAAATAATCTAGCACACATTCCTGCAATGCTCCCATTTTTTTAATCAATTCTTTAGAAGCAACACAGGGTCTAAGAAATTATTCATGTTTTACATTATTTCTTAAGTCCTTGGAATACTAAAATTCAAATTCAAATTTATTCGATTTATAAACCACCCCCTCTCCCCAAAGGGACTCGGGGCAGTGTACAGGGAAAATTAAAAAAACATATAAAACATACAATATATACAAAGTTAAAAATGAATTAAATTAAACCTCTACTAAAATTTAAAAACATTTAAAATACAACCCACCTATGCTAAAATTCTAATATCCATATACGTATTTGGCAGATGTTATATTGAGAGAGTCAGAACTGTTACGCAAGACCAGCTTGCTGAAAGAGATAGGTTTTAAGTGAACGGCGAAAGAGGGGAAGGTCCGTGATAGTGCGAAGTTCAGGGGGTAGGTCGTTCCAGAGGACCGGCCCTGCCACAGAGAAGGCCCTACCCCTGGGCACCGCAAGCCGGCACTGACCGGCGCTTGGTACCCTCAGTAGGCCCTCTCTGTGGGAGCGTATTGGACGCAGGGAGGTGTGTGGCAGGAGATGGTCCCGCAAGTACAATACAATACAATACAATACAATAGCAGAGTTGGAAGGGACCTTGTAGGTCTTCTAGTCCAACCCCCTGCATGGGCAGGAATCTTATACCATTTCAGACAAATGGCTGTCTAACATCTTTTTAAAGACTTCCAGGGTTGGGGCATTCACAACTGCTGGAGGCAAGCTGTTCCAGAGGTTAATTGTTCTTACTGTTAGGAAATTTCTCCTTAGTTCTAAGTTGCTTCTCTCCTTGGTTAGTTTCCACCCATTGCTCCTTGTCCTGCCCCCAGGTGTCTTGGAGAAAAGTTTGACTCCCTCTTCTTTGTGGCACCCTCTGAGATATCGGAACACTGCTATCATGTCTCCCCTGGTCCTTCTCTTCATCAAACTAGACATACCCAGTTCCTGCAGCCGTTCTTCATATGTCTTAGTCTCCAGTCCTCTAATCATCTTGGTTGCTCTTCTTTGCACTCTTTCCAGAGTCTCCAAGTCTTTTCTACATCGTGGCGACCAAAAGTAGCTAGGCCCCAAGCCATGGAGCGATTTGAAGATGGTAACAAGCACCTTGAAGCGCACCCGGAAGGCCACCGGTAGCCAGTGCAGCTCGCGCAGGAGAGGTGTTATGTGGGAGTAACGAGACGCTCCCAGAATCCCCCGCGCGGCCGCATTCTGAACCAATTGGAGCCTCCGGGTGCACCTCAAGGGGAGCCCCATGTAGAGAGCATTACAATAGTCTAAGCGAGACGTCACAAGTGCCTGAGTGACAGTGCGGAGGGCATCTCGGTCCAGAAAGGGACGCAACTGGCGTACCAGGCGGACCTGGTAGAATGCCCCCCTGGTCACGGCCGTCACATGGTCATCTAGGGAATCCAGGAGGATGCCCAAGTTGCGAGCCCTTTCCGCGGGGGCCAATGACTCGCCCCCGATAACCAGCGATGGAGTAAGCTGGCTATGCCGAGATGCCGGAAACCACAGCCACTCGGTCTTGGACGGGTTGAGCCGAAGTTTGTTACTTCCCATCCAGAGCCGCACGGCTTCTAAACACCGGGACATCACTTCGACGGCATTGTTGGGGTGGTTGGGGGTAGATATGTACAGCTGGGTATAAAATGTATTCAAAATTATTTTAAACTAGAAAATTTTTCTGAAAAAAATTCATAAAACTGTGTCAAAATTAAATATTGAATATAATATTTTTAAAAAATATAAGTAAAAGTGTATAAAATATAGAGCTATGACCACTTGACCATCCTAGTTGGAAAAAAATTGTACTGTAATTGTAATTGTAGATAAATTATAAAGTGAACCACATTAGAGCAGTGCAAGTAGTCTTGAAGTTGTAAAAAGGAAAAGAGGGATATACATTTAATAATAATAAATAATAAATAAATAAATAACATTTTATTTAATAAATAGGCAGTATTGAAAGTTTGAACTGGATTATAATGGACTTTGAGAGGGTTATGTTCAACATATACCTTATCAGAAATACTCCATAAATGAATTAGAATTACTCTGATGTCTCCTCCAAGTTAGATATGCAATGAATATTTAATAGTTTGTAATTTCAATTTTCCATATTTCTGGATAAATATGACCTAAAATATTATGTCAAGTTGACTTGACTTGACTTGCACTTGCACTTTTATCTAGGTGTTCCTCCCCTTAAAGCCAGCAATGGAGTCACGGGATGCTTTTTTATTCAAGGTCCGACCTCCTCTACCTGCGAGAGTCCCCCCTCTCGCAGGTTTGGCCCCCTGGTTTATCTCGGGCCCACCTCAAGGATGGATTAATTAATCCAGAGAGGTGGGAAAAACGCAAGCTCAGGGGGTTTTTAAGCAAAATTTTAATTAGGCTTTTAAGGGGTTCTGAGGTGGGGGGAGGGTTTATTCAGTCAGAGGGGGGTCAAGACATAGGGCCGGCCGGCGGAAGAAGGATAAAGGAGGAGTCCACTAGGGAGGGGGGATTGGGGGTCGTCTCTGTTGAGGGCCGTCCCATTCGATTGGTCTTGGGGAGGGGCAGGGGCGGTGGGAGAAGGATGTCCATCGCGGGTTGGGGACTCGTGGTCGCTGGCTATGAGCGGTCACCTGCCCCAACCCCCTGTGCTCCACTCGTGGGCTAGGCGGTCAGGGACTATAGAGCCGGGACCCTAGGCTGATGTTCTGCAACGCCAGGTCCGTGGTGAACAAAGCTCCCCTCATTAATGACCTTGTGTCAGAGGGGGACCCGGACCTGGTGGGAATCACGGAAACCTGGTTGGGCCCCGAGGGGGGCTTATCCCTCGTGGAAATGTGCCCACCAGGCTACCGTGCATTTCATCAGCCTAGGGCCCTAGGCAGGGGTGGGGGGGTGGCGGTTATTGTTAAGGAAAGTCTGGAGCCGAGGGAGACCACTGTGCCTCAGACGACCGGCTGTGAGTCCCTCTTCGTGAAGTGGGGCCTAGGGAGGCAGTTGGGCTTGCTGATTACCTGGCTCCTCGCTATGTAACAGCAGCCCTGCCCGAGCTACACGAGGTGATCGCCGCGATGGCGGTGGAGACCCCCAGACTGTTAGTCATGGGGGACTTTAACCTGCCATCGATGGGCGAAACATCCGAGGCAGCTCGGGAGTTCATGGCTTCCATGACGGCCATGGACCTGACCCAAGTAGTTCAGGGCCCCACTCACGAGAGAGGACACACGCTGGATCTGATTTTTGTCTCTGGACAGTGGAGAAGTGATCTTGGAACTGGGGATTTAGTCATCTTACCCTTGTCATGGACAGATCACTCTCTCCTTCGGATAGACTTTCCAACCGTCACACCCCACCGCGGGGAGGCGGAACCGGAGACACCGAGTTGGTTCCGCCCCAGGCGCCTGATGGACCCGGAAAGGTTCCAGAGGGAGCTTGGGCCAATACCTGTGTCCTTGCCCCACGACTCGACTGAGGATCTAGTGGCCGCATGGTATAGTGCGGCCACGGGGGCCTTGGACCGAGTCACGCCCTTGCGGCCTCTCATGCGGCATCAAGTCACCCAGGCCCCTTGGTTTACCGAGGAGCTTCGGGAGATGAAACGCCGCAAGAGACGCCTAGAGAGTAGGTGGAGATCTTCTCGATCCGAAGCTGACCGAACACTAGTGAGAGACCATATTAGGACTTACTTAGTGGCGCTAAGAGTGGCCAAACGTGAGTATTGTGCCACCCTTATCGCGTCCGCGGAAAACCGCCCTGCCGCCCTGTTTGGGGTGACCCGCTCCCTCCTTCATTTGAGGCCGGGGGAAGCCCCTTTGCAGGGTTGAGCAGAGGAATTTGGAGTGTTTCTGCAGGACAAAATCACTCAGATTCGGAACGAGGTGCCCTCCACTGAAAGTGACCCAGTCGAAGTGTCCAGTGCTGGTCTTGAGATTACACCTTGGGAGGAGTATGACTTTGTCACTACCGAGGATATGGACAGGTTGCGGAGGAACCTTAGAGCCACCACGTGTTTATTGGACCCGTGCCCCTCTTGGCTTGTACTGGCATCCTGGGAGGTGACACGAGGCTGGCTCCAGGGTATTGTAAATTCATCTCTGAGTGAGGGGTACTTGCCTACCGTCTTGAAAGAGGCGGTGGTGAGGCCCCTTCTCAAGTAGCCATCCCTGGACCCGGCTTTATTAGAGAACTATCGTCCCATCTCCAACCTTCACTTTTTAGTGAAGGTTGTTGAGAGTGTGGTGGGCCAACAGTTTCCTCGACACCTGGAGGAAGTTGATTATCTAGACCCGCGCCAATCCGGCTTCCGGCCCGGTCACAGTACCAAGACGGCATTGGTCGCGTTGGTGGATGATCTCTGGAGGGCTCGGGATAGAGGTTGTTCCTCTATCCTGGTCCTGTTAGATCTCTCTGCGGCTTTTGATACCATCGACCATGGTATCTTATTGCACCGATTGGGGTGGGGGTTGGGGCTGAGAGGCACCGTTTTACGGTGGTTCTCGTCCTACCTCTCTGGTCGGTCGCAATGTGTGTTGGCAGGAGGGCAGAGGTCGGCCCCAAGGCCCCTCACATGTGGGGTTCCTCAGGGGTCGGTACTCTCGCCACTTCTGTTCAACACCTACATGAAGCCGCTGGGCGAGATCATCCGTGGTTTTGGGATGGAATACCATCTGTACGCTGATGACACCCAGCTGTACATATCCACCCCAAACCACCCCAACGATGCCGTCGAGGTGCTGTCCCGTACGGGTCTGGATGGGTAGTAACAAACTCAAACTCAACCCGTCCAAGACCGAGTGGCTGTGGTTTCCGGCACCCCGGTTCAGCCAGATAAGTCCAACTCTGGCCATTGGGGGCGAACAACTGGCCCCCGTGTAGAGGGCGCTCAACTTGGGCATCCTCCTGGATTCCCGGCTGTCCATGGAGGACCATGTGGCGGCCGTGGCCAGGGAGGTGTTCTATCAGGTTCGCCTGATACGCCAGTTGCGCCCCTTACTGGACCGAGGGGCCCTTCGCACAGTCATTCAAGCGCTTGTGACATCTCGGCTGGATTACTGTAACGCTCTCTACATGGGGCTCCCCTTGAGGTGCACTCGAAAGCTACAGTTAGTGCAAAATGCGGCCGCGCGGGTGGTTATGGGTGCCTCAAGGCAAGCCCACATAACACCTCTCCTGCGCGAGCTGCACTGGCTGCCTGTGGCCTTTCGAGTGCGCTTCAAGGTGTTGACCACCATCTTTAAATCGCTCCATGGCTCGGGGCCTAGATATATACGAGACCGCCTCCTGCCCCATACATCCCTTCGTCCGGTCCGCTCCCACAGAGAGGGCCTTCTCCGGGTGCCGTCGGCTGGGCAATGCCGGCTGGCGACACCCAGGGGAAGGGCCTTCTCTGTGGCGGGCCCGGCCCTCTGGAACGACCTACCCCCCGACCTTCGCACTACCTCGGACCTCCGCCTCTTCCGCCAACGTCTCAAGTCGCATTTTTTCCAACTAGCCGGCCTAGGATAGCCCCCCGTTCTGACTTTTATATATAAATTATAATTTGGTTGGGTTTTTAAATATGGGTTTTAGCACGGGTAAATAATTTAATATATTTTAATGTTGTATATTGTATTTATTGTGGTTTTTAAATAATGCTTGTGCGCCGCCCTCGGTCCTAACAAGGAGGAGGGCGGGGTATAAATTTGAATAAATAAATAAATGTGTTGTGCAGTCAAATCTTAAAACTAGATTAAAAAAACCCAATTAATGAGTAAAAAAGGTGATATTTTATTTATTGAGGAAAGTGATCCAGTTTAACATATTTGTGTGTAGTTACTATGCATCCCCCAGACAACAATAATTGCAAATAAACATTTCCAATGTCAATTGATCTATTTTCCTTCTTTTTACTTACTTATTTATTTATTTATTTAAATTTATACCCCGCCCTTCTCCTAAAAAAGGACCCAGGGCGGCGCACAGGCGTTATTAAAACCATACAAAAATACAAAAATACATAATTATTAAAAACTATTAAACTTTCCCTGTGCTAAAACTAATAAAACTCTAAAATTTAAAATTTTCCCTATAAAAGTCAGAAATGGGGGTTATGCTAGGCCGGCTTGTTGGAATAAATGAGTTTTAAGACGTTGACGGAAGAGGCAGAGGTCCCCGATGATGCGTAAATCGGGGGGTAGGTCGTTCCAGAGGGCTGGGCCCGCCACACAGAAGGCTCTTCCCCTGGGCGTCGCCAGCCGGCATTGCCCGGCCGACGGTACCCGGAGAAGGTCCTCTCTGTGGGAGCGGATCGGTCGAAGGGATGTATGGGGCAGGAGGCGGTCGCGTATATAGCTAGGCCCCGAGCCATGGAGCGCTTTGAAGATGGTCGTCAGCACCTTGAAGCAATCTTGTCTTTAATCCATTTGAATGTTACTTATTCCTTCTCTTGAATTTCTTCAAATCTTTAGCAAATATATTTTGCCAAGTATAGAAAGAAGAACTTATACAAAACTGCTCTCTTGAATTGGTATTTTTATTTCCTTCTTAATTTTCCTCATTTTATTTTATTTTTGTATATTCTGTTATTTTGTTTGTTTGTTTCCAAATCTTTTTTCTAACATCTTCTGGTATAACAGGTTCTTCTGGGAACAAGGTGTTCATAATAACATACAACATAGCTCACAGTGCTGATTCACCGTCCTTGTTATTCCACAATAATAACCGTTATATGTTCATTACCTCCAATATCAAAAATAATGTTTCTTTCCTATGAAAATACATTTATTCATTAAAATTAATTTCAAAGTCTTAATATTGAAAATCATTCCTTTTCTTAGACCTTATACCATTTAAAACTCTACAGCCAAAACTTTGCCTTGAGTTTTTGCTGTTAATTTTTGATGCTTAAAGATTATAAAAATACAGTTTTATTTTTTTATATTAACAATTAGACACTGACCTGATGCTTCCAATCTTATCATTTTGAAAGAGTCCAACTTTTTAATGTAAAATTAGTAGGCAATTTCTAATTGTGCTGGCAAAGAAATGGTGAATTTAATCTTCTCTGAAGACTGGCTGGAACAAGAATGGCAAATTCTTCTATCTCCCATTTCTCCCAACCTTGAGAGACCACCGTCTTAAAGTCTTCCTCATGAGGAGCAAACATATAAAGTGCAATTTAGGCAATATACCTTCTCTCTTTCTTCAGAAAAGGTATAAGGAGCCAATCCTAGGTGGTTCCGCCCCAGGCGCCTGATGGATCCCCAAAGGTTCCAGACCGAGCTTGGGCCATTACCTGTGACCCTGACCCGTGCCCCGACTGAGGACCTGGTGGCCGCATGGAGTATTGCGGCTGCCGGGGCCTTGGACCGGGTCGCGCCCTTGCGGCCTCTCATGCGGCGGCGAGTCACCCAGGCTCCTTGGTTTACTGAGGAGCTGAGGGTGATGAAACACCGCAAGAGACGCCTAGAGAGTAGATGGAGGTCCACACGGTCCAAATCTGACCGAACACAGGCAAGAGCCCAGTTGAGGACTTACCTTGTGGTGATAAGGGTGGCCAAACATCATTACTGTGCCACTCTTATTGCGTCCGCAGATAACCGCCCTGCCGCCCTGTTCGGGGTGACCCGCTTCCTCCTTCAACAGAGGCCGCGGGAAGCCCCATTGCAGGGCAGAGCAGAGGAATTTGGAGAGTATCTGCAGGATAAAATCGCTCAGATCCGGAGCGAACTGGCCTCCACCGAAAGTGGTCTGGAGGGATTAGCGGATGCAAGTCTTGAGATACAATTATGGGAGGAGTTTGACTCTGTTACGACGATATGGACAGGTTGCGTAGGCGACTGCGAGCCACCACATGTTTATTGGACCCGTGTCCCTCCTGGCTTGTACTGGCATCCTGGGAGGTTACACGAGGCTGGCTCCAGGAACTTGTGAATGCTTCTTTGAGTGAGGGGTTCTTGCCGACCGTCTTGAAAGAGGCGGTGGTGAGGCCCCTCTTCAAGAAGCCTTCCCTGGACCCAGCATTGTTAGTAAATTATCGTCCGGTCTCCAACCTTCACTTTTTGACGAAGGTTGTAGAGAATGTGGTGGCGCAACAGTTTCCTAGCCACCTGGAGGAAATTGATTATCTGGACCCGCACCAGATCGGCTTCCGGCCCGGACACAGCACTGAGACGGCATTGGTCGCGTTGGTGGATGATCTCTGGACATGTAGAGATGGGGGTTGTTCCCCCATCCTGGTCCTGTTAGATCTCTCGGCGGCTTTTGATACCATCGACCATGGTATCCTATTGCATCGGCTGGAGGGGTTGGGGGTGAGGGGCACCGTTTTACAGTGGTTCTCCTCCTACCTCTCCGGCCGATCGCAATTTGTGTTGGCAGGAGGGCAGAGGTCGACCTCGAGACCACTCACTTGTTGGGTGCCTCAGGGGTCTCGCCGCTCCTGTTCAACACATATATGAAGCCGCTGGGTGAGATCATCCGTGGTTTTGGGGTAGCGTACCACCTCTACGCTGATGATACACAGCTGTATATATCTACCCCAAACCATCCCAACGATGCCGTCGAAGTGATGTCCCGGTGTCTGGAAGCCGTGCGGATCTGGATGGGAAGGAACAGACTCAAACTCAACCCTTCCAATACGGAGTGGCTGTGGTTTCCGGCATCCTGGTACAACCAGTTGACACCATCACTGGCCATTGGGGGCGAACATCTAGCCCCCGTGGATAGGGCACGCAACTTGGGCGTCCTCCTGGATACCAGGCTGTCGTTAGAAGACCACTTGACGGCCGTGGCCAGGGGGGCGTTCTACCGGGTTCGCGTGGTTCATCAGTTGCGGCCCTTATTGGACTGGGACGCCCTTCGCACAGTCACTCATGCGCTCGTGACATCCCGTATAGACTACTGCAATGCTCTCTACATGGGGCTTCCCTTGAGGTGCACCCGAAGACTGCAGTTAGTCCAGAACGCAGCCGTGCGGGCAATTATGGGAGCTCCTAGATGCTCCCATGTAACACCACTCTTGCGCGAGCTGCACTGGCTGCCTGTGGTCTTTCAAGGTATTGACTATCATCTTTAAAGCGCTCCATGGCACGGGACCTAGTTATCTTCGGGATTGCATCCTGCCCCATACATCCCTTCGGCCGATTCGCTCCCACAGAGAGGGACTTCTCCAGGTGCCGTCCACTAGGCAATGCCAGCGGGCGACGCCCAGGGGAAGGGCCTTCTCTGTGGAGGGCCCAACTCTCTGGAACGACTTACCCCCCGAACTGAGAACGATCACAGACCTCCGCTCCTTCCGCCAGAACTTTAAAACTTATTTTTTCCAACAGGCCGGCCTGGCCTAACTCACATCACCTAGCCCATAGTCTGCAGTTACATTGTTTTAAATTGGTTTTTAGGGATATTGTTTTAACATATTTAAATTTTTTAGCACAGGGATACTAATTTAATCTGGTTTTATATTTTGTATATTGTTATGTTTATATATGTTTTTAAATTGCCTATGCACCGCCCTGAGTCCCTTTTGGGAAAGGGTGCGGTATATAAATGTAATAAACCATAAACCAATCTACTTGTTGGCTCCTTGTTTTAACCATAATTGGCATTTCTGCAAAATGCAAATCTATCTTAAGTATGCCATTTCTCCTCAGAAAACCAGAATTCATAGTTCCATCAATAATGGCAAACTATCCTGCTCCAAAGTCAGCAAAGCAGACTCAAACCATGATATGGCCAGTACCATATTTTATAGATAGGGTGAATTATATAACATTTTTGTGCCAACAGTTCTATTTTTGCTCTTCTCTATTGTCAGAAAATTTGGTCTTATCAATATGGTCTTTTGCAAATTCTAGATGGGCAGCAATGTGGCACTAGAAGCTTTCTTGTAACTTTGTCATGCAACCATTATTGTTCAGTGTTCCCCTTAAGATGATGTCATGGACATTCACCAAAGCAAAAGAAGCTTTTGGTTCCTTAGATATTATCCTGGAATCCCTTGAGACCTCCTAGATTATTACATATATTGATATGATCTTTGTTGGTTAACCACTCCTGGGTAACAATGGTGATAAATGAACTTTATTTAACACAATTTGTCTAGCAATGGACTGGTAGAGTACAAAGTCTTTGGAAATAGTTCTGTCATGTTTTCCAGCATGATGAGCATCAACAACTTTTTCTTAAATGTTCTCAGCAATCTCCTGTGTTTGAACCACAAATTTGCATTGTAAAGTTTCAGACTTTCATAACAAATACCCAGAATTCTTTTCTTTAAATATTCTCATACTTATACCTGATTGTTATCCCATTGATTGAAACATTTGAATCTACTTTCCCCATCAAATTAAGTAATAATCCAACAGGTTCACATACTTTACACACACACGTGCGCGCACGCACACACACCTACATATAAATTAAAATTTTGAAGTTAAAAAAACCCCTAAGATGAATAGCTAAAGTGTGACAAAAGAGAGACATTTTTGCTTATTCTCCCTATGTGTTGAACATGGCAGTCAAAGAGAATTTCCCTGAGTGTATTCTTATGCTTGGGTATAACACAGAATAAAAGGATGTCTGATAACTAAGGCAACTTTCATCTTCAGGGGACCTCTCTTTTTGAAGATGAAATAGGGAACTTCACTTAAAGCTCTACTTGTCTCTCTTGACATGTTATTTAAACATTTGGCAGTATCTTTTTATAGGAAATATATAATTTTTCACCTTATTATTATAATTGAATTTGAGAATAAGCCCTCTTGATTTCAGTGGAACTTATTTCTAATTAAAAGCACTTAAACTCTAGTGTGTGCTGACAGTTATAGTGCTCTTAACTGGGCATCTTTTTTATCTGTTGAATAATGATATATCATATTTCTAGGTAAAAACAGCTGCTATTTCAACAGAAAGAAATGGAAAACCTGAAAATAATACCATGAACATTAATGCTTCCATTTATGATGAGATCCAACAGGAAATGAAAAGAGCTAAAGTATCTCAAGCATTATTTGCAAAAGTTGCAGCAACAAAAAGCCAGGTAAGTCTTATGGCCATCTGTTATTGTTGTTATTCTTGCTTCTTTATTGTTCAGTTTATTTAGATGAATGTATGAATAAAATCCTTTAAATGTGAAGTGTGATTAAACACAATAAGAAATTAAATGGCTTCTGTAGAGGTAAGTCAAGATGTTTTTAGCTGACTATATTTTTTCTGATACATTTTAAAACATGACATATTCATTGGAAGTTTGGTGAAAAAGTATTATGTTGACCAGTCATGAATTACTGAAATTGTAACCTTTTAATCAATTCAATATAATATTACCACTTTTTATAGGTGTAAAGCTAGGTATCCTTCAATTCTTTCTGTTCCATTTTCTCAACCTAGTCTTCTTTTTACTTAAGACTAGAAAGTGTAATGGTTAGTTCCATGTATACATAGAATCATACAGAAAACAGGAGTCTAGATTTAAGAGAAAGGAACCCAAAGGTGAGGAAACATAATGGGGAGAGGGGAGGTTTTAGGTAAAGAATAATTTTATGAAGAAATAAATGTTAACAAATTTAATGGAAAGTTTGGGAGTTTAGAACTTCTTCAAGGACTGCTTTATTGTAAGTGGATTCTAGCTAGTGTGATATACTTTATGACTTGATTCAAGACCTGCTGTTATGAAGATCCCAATGGGGAATAATATAAAGACTTTAATAACTAATTATTATCACATTTAAAGGAGGATATGTTCAAGAATATTTTGATGAATGTTAGGAGACACGAGAAGCTCAAGAAAAAAAAAGATTTTGTTAACAATAAGAAAAAAGTGGTGCTTCCAAACTGTTTCTAAACTAAACCAACAGAACTATGCAGTGCTTCAGTGCACATGGTGACACTCAAGGAGCAATTTATCAGCAACAACTTCTGTGTCTTTTGTGAATTCTAAGCATGATCCTGAGAAACTATATGTTTGGTATAGAAATGAGCTTTCAAACTGTTTCATGGAATACTTGGTTTCCACGAGATTCCATAAGATGGGATTCCTTGAGACACAAATGAGGAAAAAATGTACTGGAACTCAGCTAGGTGTTGTTTTTTTAAATCATTAAAGATTTACATCTTAATCAGCAGATTCTGGGATATATTTTGTAACTACAAGATTCTACTTTGATGCCTGAAATATTTTTCTTAATCGCTAAAAGCTTGTATTTCTTTAAGAGTTCAAGTCATCATATCCATATAATCATTTCATCCATTTTTTCCTGTCCAATATTTAATAAATTATGTTCAACTAACCAGCTCAACAATATTTGGTGGTCTTTAGGACTGAAGGTTTTAACTGGATTTCCCTATTCCTAATATGCCACTAACCGCGATGAGACACAATGGCTCAGTAATTAGAATGCAATACTGCAGGTTACTTCTGCTGATCATTGGCTCCCAGAAGTTTGGCAGTTCAGGTCTAACCAGCTCAAGGTTGACTCAGCCTTCCACCCTTCCAAAGTCCGTAAAATGAGGACCCAGCTTGTTGGGGCAATATTCTAACTCTGTAAAATTGCTTAGAGAGAGCTGTAAAGCATTCTGAAGTGGTATATAAGTGTAAGTGCTATTGCTAACATAGGATAGGTTCTTTTCTCACCCATAAACCACAGCCAACATATTTAATAGTGAATTACAATGAAATAATTATATATTATATATACCATATTTTTCAGAGTATAAGACGCACCCTTTTCCTCTAAAAAGAGGCTGAAAATATGGGAATATTTTGCCTCCTAAAGCTCTGCCCCTTCACCAAAATGGCCGTGCATACCCTTATGGAGGCTTTCAGAGAACTCCTGGGGCTAGGGAGGGCAGAAATAAGCAAAAAATAGACCGTTTTTTGCTAAATTTTGTCCCCCCCAACCCCTAGGAGCTCTTTGAAAGCTTCCATAAGGGTATGCACGGCCATTTTGGTGAAGGGGCAGGGCTTTAGGAGGCAAAATATTCCCATATTATCTCTCTCTATTTCTCTTTCTATCCCTTTCCCTCTCTATCTACTCTCTCTCTCTCTCTTTCTCTCTCTCTACCTACTGTATATCTCTCTCTTTCTCTCCTTCTCTAACCCTCTATCTACCTACCTCCTTTTTTAAAAAAATTGCCTCTTCAAAACCTTATGCGTCTTATACTCTGGTGCGTCTTATACTCCAAAAAACATGTTAAATAAAATGTTACATGTTTTAAAAACTAAATTCTGGCATAGATTTTATAATTAAGAATATGTTGTTTGAAATCTAATACATATGAGTCACCCTTAAATAGTACCTAGTTTAATGAACACAAAATCATGGTAGTTCCCAGTTCAAACTGAATAATTTGTGGTTTGAGTTCAGGATGCCAAAAATGAAGGCAATCAAAGACTGAATGTACAGAGGCACATTTATTCATATTGTTTGAACATATTGTGACAGTATTTTGGATTCTGACTTGATCAGGTTTAATAATTAACTTTGTATCTTTGATGGATTTCTTTTCCCTATACACAAACTTTAATGCACCTTCAGCAACAAACATGCACAATGTTGCTTTTATATAACTACGGTACTTTTCCTATACTTGAACTTGTGATTGTCTTTATTATTTTATGGGATATTGAATTAAACTTGCAGCATATGTTTAGATGGTCTAAAGCTTTGACCTGAATATTTTTACATCAGCATAATAGTGGGTATGATAGCGTATATCCCATAAATATGGAATGTTTTATTTTGGAGTAAACATCCATTTCAAATAACTTTGGTTAATTGGTGAATTAGAAAAAAGTGACACTAACAACAATTTTTAAAATTTAAAATGTCATTTTAATAAATTTCAACTGCCAATGAAAGAATCCTTTCAGAGTGTTGAAGTAACTTTATGTGTTTACATCTCTAAATAAACATGCAGAATTAAAATATATGAACTGTAAGTTTTAACTTAATTTTTTTAGCTGATCATTGTTCTTGGAATATATTTGTAAATTTAAATTATTCCGAAAATATTAAGAAATTGGGTATTAAATTGCAAAGTTGATCTGAAAGGTCAAATGAAGTTTCCACTTTTCCCCTAAAAAAGGAAACACTTATTCAATCCTGGATAAATTGACTGATGTCACCTTTGTTTAAATATTATAGACCAGGAGTGTCAAACTTGCATTGCCATAGTGGCATCATGTGACGTATTGGACTCCCCCCCCCCCCTATGTTAAACCGGTGTGGGCGAGGCCAGCGCATGATGCATTCCAGCCCAGGGGCTGTGAGTTTGACAGCGCTGTGATAGACTTTAAATCCTGTTATTGCTGTTTGCTTTATTATTTAAGCTGTAAGTTTGGAAACCTTTGCATTTGGGAATTGCTCCATCTTTCATTATATAAAAAAGATGTTTCTTTTTAAAGATATATGCTGTAAGTAATACTTAAAAGGATATTTTGGAAATGTTACATCAAAATGATTAAACTCAAGCTGTGGACTGTAAAAAATTACAGCTTTACAGGCCACATGCCTGCCTACCCTTCAATCACTGTCAAAGTGATAATTTCTGCAATAATATGTTTCTTTTATTGTAGGATTCTAAACACCAAGTGCTGTTTAGACATTAAACTGAATTGTTTCTGTTATTGTTGCACTCACTGTGTCATACATCAGACCACTACAATCTCTTGTGGAATGTAAAATTCTGTCATGAATCATGGCTTGTGTATTGGAAATTACTGTAATTTTGATTGGAAATTACAGGGCTCTTGAAATGTTTCTAATTATGATAGAATGTTAACCATGACTTCAAACCTGTATGCTTTTTTGATATTTCTACTTTCAAAAGAAGGTTATACAGTATGCATTAAGAAGAAATATCTGCTGTTGGCATCTCTTCAAATTACCTATCCTTAACATTTTTGCTTTACTACAATTTATTAGTTACTAAATTGTATACTATATTGTATTGATACTAAGAGTTTGTGTTCCATGAATTCCACATGCAGTCACATATTGAATTTCATATGACGTCTTGAAATTATTATACATTGTAATAAATACATTGTATTATTATACATTTATCATTGATGGTGGCATAGTGGTTAGGGTGCAGTACTGCAGGCTACTTCTGCTGACTACCTGCTGCTTGCAATTTTGCTAGTTCAAATCTTACTGACACATGGTTGACTCAGCCTTCCATCCTTCTGAGGTGAATAAAATGAGGACCCAAATTGTTTGGGGGCAATATGTTGACTATGAACCACTTAGAGAGGGCTATAAGGTACTGTGAAGCAGTATGTAAGTCTAAGTGCTATTGCTATCATTTATTAGGTTTTTATTTCCTTTATTATTTTTATAAATAACTCAAGGTAGCAAATTCAAGGCATCTTTTCTTATTTGGTTTTTAAAAATTATTTAAAAGAAAGTTAAAGCACTAAAAATCTCTCTTAAAGTGGCAACTGAAATAAACAGCCCTCCATTCATTACTGCCTAATAACATAGTATAAGTATGCATTTAAAAATAATATTTAAGAAAATTTAAGAAAGTTAGATTGAAGCAATCATCATTATTAGTAACAAACTACTTAAAAACAACCTGTTGCCTCAAGTAAAAATTGTATTTTTCATAGGAATAATTACCTTTGATTTATAATTTAGAGATACTGTATATGATTGTTATGTGGACACACACTTAAGTAATAGCTGCATTTAACTCTTCCTTATTTTGAGATCCCTGAAAAATCAGGTTAATTTTTTAAAAATAAATTATTTTTATAAAAAAAGTTTCTTCTGAAGAAAAAATATTTTATTTCTTTTGACTTTTCAGCACAAATAATATTTTTGTTCATGGACAGCACTTAAAACTTTAATTTTTGTATTCATATGCCCATATAAAATATATGTTCCCATTTTATAGTGACTACTTCATATAGTTGCCTTCCATATATATTGTGGGATGGAAGTTTCTTATTTGCAAAGTTTTTTCTTCTCTCCAGTGGTGGACATTGATGGATGCTAAAAAGAATCAGAAGATATAAGGCAGGTTTATGCAAATGTGGAATAGAGTCTTGCTTTCATTAATAAAAGTCATATCAGTGCTTTCATTAACAAAATTGATCATTTGAGCAGCATAAGTCATATAAATACAAACACAAAATCACATTGTGTTTAGCTAATGCCATGGTATTGCTTACATTATAAAGATATATATTACCTGGTATGAATGTTGATGATACCTTTAAGTTTCTATGATGATCTATTCATCTTGACCTATTGCATTAGACAATTGTAAAAAAATAGATTGTCTGGCATTACTTTGTTATACACCTATTACTTTGGTGTAATATACTACAATCAAACCTATGTTTAAAACCATCATTTTAGAATATTTTTCATTGCTTTAATATAAGGGAATTTTAAGAAATAAGCAAACGGAAATTTTCTATTTTTTATATCTACTTTATTGTAAGCAGTTAAATTATGAAAAAATCAAAATTTTGGAAGTGAAGAGCCTTTTTATATTTTTCCCTCTGATCTAATTGACACATAACAGTTGAACTGGAACTTCTTTTTCCTATGCCTCTGTTTTTGTTTTTGGTTTTTTTTCTTGAGCTGGGCTAGAACCATCCATTTAGTGTTTGAGAATGCCCTTGGAATCTGTATGTATTCCAGTTTTTATTAAAAAAAAATACTGCTAAACACTGGTCATTTGCTTGCAGCATTATACTTTCTTGATATTTATATGTGTGTGTGTGTGTGTGTGTGTAGATCTTTGGTTGTTTGGGTTTTCTCCCACGTAGAATTGGAAGTATCTTCACGACGTTTCGATGAAGTTTCATTCATCATCTTCAGGCTGGTGCTTCCGGCTTGGTGCTTCCAGGAGCACCTGGAAGCACCAAGCCAGAAGCACCAGCCTGAAGATGATGAATGAGACTTCATCGAAACGTCGTGAAGATACTTCTAATTCTACGCGGGAGAAAACCCAAACAACCAAAGACCTACATACAAACACCCGCAAAAACCTCAGAAAACACACACACACACACACACACACACACACGTGTCACAACTTATTCCTGTGACTCAGCTGATCAGGAGGACAACTTGGTGGCTTAGTGGATAAAACATCTGCCTAACATGTAATACAGCCCCGGTTCAAATCCCAGTAAGGGTATGGCTAGCTGATGAGAGCTAAATAGCTTGAAATAGATCTATATTAGTCTCCCTTGTTTATTTATTTATCAGCTCAAATGTAAACATATATGTGCATGTGTGTGCGTGTGTGTTTTTACGTTTGAGCTGATATACTGTATTTTTCGGAGTATAAGACGCACTGGAGTATAAGACGCACCCAGGTTTTGAAGAGGCAATTTTTTTAAAAAAAGTAGGTAGGTAGATAGAGGGATAGAGAGGGAGAGAAAGAGAGAGAAATACAGTAGGTAGGTAGGAGAGAAAGAGAGTAGGCAGGTAGGTAGAGGGAAGGAGGGGGAGAGAGAGAGAAATACAGTAGGTAGGTAGGGAGAAAAAGAGTGTAGATAGGTAGGTAGGTAGGTAGAGGGATAGAGAGAAAGAGAGAAATACAGTAGATAGGTAGGGGGAGAGAGAGTGTAGATATGTAGGTATATAGGGGGGGAATACAGTAGATAGGTAGGAAAAGAGAGTAGATAGGTAGGTAGAGGGATAGAGAGAGAAATAGAGAGAGAGAGAGAAATACAGTAGATAGAGAGAGAGAGAAGATAGGTAGGTAGGTAGGTAGATGTTTCCAGGTGTATTTACCCATGTGCTGGAGAAGGAAATCACTGACCACCTTTGGAACAAATCTTTGTTTCTGCAGGCACAGTACTTGACCAACATAATTCTCATCAATCACTCTAACTAAACAGCTTTCCAAAAGGGAAAAATAAACCCTTTTTGCACTTTGCAAACCTCCCCCAAATGGCCCGTTTTTCGCAAAAATGGCCCCGTTTTTTTCAAATAAAAGGCATGACTAGCCTTGGGGGGGGGCTTGCAGAGTGCTTCTGGGGGGGGGGCAAAAAGAGGAAAAAACAGCCCATTTTTTCGTGAAAAGGGACTGTTTTTTGGTCAAAAAAATTGCATGCATAGCTTTATGGAGACATAGAATGCTACTGGGGGCTGGGGGGGGCAATACACCCTGTTTTTTGCTCATTTCTGCCCTCTCTAGCCCCCAGGAGCTCTCTGGAAGCCTCCATAAGGGTATGTGCACAGCCATTTTGGTGAAGGGGCGGGGTTTCAGGAGGCAAAAAATGCTGTATTCGATGTATAAGACGCACCCAGATTTTCAGCCTCTTTTTGGAGGAAAAAAGGTGTGCCTTACGGTGTGTGTGTGTGTGTGTGTGTGTGTATTATATATATATATATATATATATATATATATATATATATATATATATATATATATATATGAAGCGGATATTTTGTTAAAAATATATAAAAATATAAATATTAAAAAAATCTAACATAGATATATATATATATATATATATATATATATATATATATATATATATATATATAGATAGATATATATATATATGTTAGATTTTTTTAATATTTATATTTATATATATATATACACACATAAATATATTCGTAAATTTTCACGGGTGTAGGTGGGCTGGTCTTGTTGTATTCAGGTGTATTCCCATATAAGAATTCTTACACGGGAATACACCTGAATATGACAAGACCAGCATATGTATATATGTATGCACACACACACACACACACACACAGACATATGAGAGAGGGACTGATACAAATAATACATTTTTTGTAATTTTCAACATTATGGTTTTATCATGGCTTCAAACAGATGAAAATGTATATGCACCTGTAGCAAACTGTTTATTACAATATTAGCATTTTGTTGGCACTTTTCTTTGTTGCTTGCATTTGGTGAACAAAATATAAATTTGGGATCCTAGATGCAATCTGAGCTTAGTGATTTTCATTCAAGCTGTGCATAAATTGTAAAGCAACGTGAAGTGGTATGTAAGTCTCTAAGAGCTATTGCTATTGCTGTTTCCTTACCAAACTAGGTAACATAATCAGTGCAGTTATTAATGATGTTACCTTGTTTCATAATGAAACATCTGAAAGAAAACCACCCTGTTCAGAGAATACTAAGATTCTCACAGTTCAACCCAGAGCTACAAATATTTTATCAGAATAGAAAGTGTAATTCAATGAAGACTTACATTGCATATACAATACTTAGTTGTTGCATGAGTGCTTTAAATTGTGACACTTCATTAGAAACATTCAATATTTTTTCTTTATATAGAGCTTCTTTGTAAAAACATGGTTAAATAGCCTTTTTCAAACATTTACCCTCCTTACATAATTGTTGGAGAATGTAATTAATTTCATTTTTTTTCCCGCACTCTCTCCCCGAAGGGACTCGAGGCAGTGCACAGGGAATTAAAAAATGCATATATAAACAACAAACATATAATACAATTTAAAAAGGAATTAAACCTAGACCCTGCGCTAAAATCCCAGACTATCTAAAACTAATACCCTAAAAATCCCTAATAAAACAATTTGAATATTCAGCTAGAGGTAGATGGGTCAATTAACCCAAGCCGGCCAGGCAGAAAAAGTGAGTTTTTAGTTTTTGACGGAAGGAGCGGAGGTCCGTAGTTGTTCTAATTTCGGAGGGAAGGTCGTTCCAGAGGGTCGGGCCCGCCACAGAGAAGGCCCTTCCCCTGGGTGTCACCCGCTGGCATAGCCTAGTGGATGACACCCGGAAAAGTCCCTCTCTGTGGGAGCGAATCAGCCGAAGGGATGTATGGGGCAGGATGCGATCCCGCAAATAGCTAGGTCCCGAGCCATGGAGCGCTTTAAAGATGAATTGCCCTAGTTTATTTTTCTGCCTTTTTTTCTCCCAATTCAAAGAGTTACACATATGCTTAAGGAGAGAGAAAGTATATTCTTACACATTTCTTTTCTTGATTCCCACCAATGATTCATATTCATCAAAGTAGAATGTAGATTCTCATGTTAACATTTTTTTCCTGATCATACTCCAACTTCAGGCTTTTCAGTTCATAACTCAGATTTCAATATTCAGAATTGAATGTAATTTTGAGATACTTGGATTTAAATTTATTCTTAGTCTGTGAGAGGTCATGGCCAAGCAGAAATTTGCTTTGAGCACTGTGTGATGGAAGCAGAAATAAATATGTCCAAGATAAGTAGATGTGGCCCCAAAGTGCATGATATTTTTTCCTATGCCCATTAGCCTTATTTGCTGTAATACTAATAACCTCAATGATTAATGTAATAATAGAGAAAACAGGTCATTATTGAAATTAAAACTATTAACAGTACAAGAATTGGGTCTCAGATATTTCATACCATTCTTAATACTGTGATTCCCTTGTCAGCTGGCCTAACAGGATTAATTAAGATATATTAACTACATAATAAATTCAATGAAATTAAATGATGAAAAGAATAAGGTTCTACATTTAGGCAACAAAAACAAAATGCACAGGTACAGTATAGGTGGCACGCAGAGCCATTTGTCAGGGCATGTGAGGCTTGCCCTGTCAGCTGGCCAGCGCGCACTGGCCAGCTGACTTTAGCCTTCTTTTGAGGCCATTTTTCACCCTCCAGAGGCTTCAGGAGCTTCCCTGAAGCCTCCAGAGCGCAAAAAAACGGCCCTACAGGCAAACCAGAAGTTCAGGAATGGATTTCCTTTTTGCTCGTAGGGCTGGTTTTAGCCCTCTGGAGCGTTCAGGACCTCTTAGGAGGCTTCCCTGAAGGCTCCAGAGGACTAAAACTGGCCCTACGAGCAACCCAGAAGTCACTTCCGGTTTGCTCGGAGCACTCGGGGGGGGGGGGGAGGCTGTTTTTGCCCTCCCAGGCTCCTTGAAAGCCTCTGGAGCCTGGGGAGGGTGAAAAAACAGCACCAAAAGTGTGGGGGGGGATTGCACACTCATGCATGTGGGGGTGGGTGATTCACATAGTAATATAGGGTGACACGCCCGCGCACAACCCCCCTGCGCTCCCCCCATTTTTGGCACACGAGCCACAAAAGGTTTGCCATCACTGGAATAGGTGGTGCCTTGCTCAATAGGATCTTGGAGTCCTAGTGGACAACCATTTAAATATGAGCCAGCAGTGTGCAGCAGCTACAAAAAAAACCAATTCTAGGCTGCATAAATAGAGAGATAGAATCAAGATCACGTGAAGTGTTAATGCCACTTTATAATGCCTTGGTAAGGCCACACTTGGAATACTGCATTCAGTTTTGGTCGCCATGATGTAGAAAAGACGTGGAGACTCTAGAAAGAGTGCAGAGAAGAGCAACAAAGATGACTAGGGGACTGGAGACTAAAACATATGAAGAACAGTTGTGGGAACTGGGTATGTCTAGTTTAATAGAAAGAAGGACTAGGGGAGACATGATAGCAGTGTTCCAATATTTCAGGAGTTGCCATAAAGAAGAAGGAGTAAAACTATTCTCCAAGGCACCTGAGGGTAGAACAAGAAGCAATGGGTGGAAACTAATCAAGGAGGGAAGCAAGTTAGAACTGAAGAGAAATTTCCTGACAGTTAGAACAATGAATTAGTGGAACAGCTTGCCTCCAGATGTTGTGAATGCCCCAACACTGGAAGTCTTTAAGAAGATGTTGGATAGCCATTTGTCTGAAATGGTATAGGGTTTCCTGCCTAAGCAGGGGATTGGACTAGAAGACTTCCAAGGTCCCTTCCAACTCTGCTATTGTATTGTATTGTAAGTAGATAGTTGATCTGCCTTTTTGACATTAGAATAAGAACATAATCTGAATTATGAAATAGTCAGATGAACAGGAAAGCAGATTTAAACTTAGCTACCATTCATCTTTTGATTTTGGAACACATCAGAGCTGTGCAGGAATTAGAAAAAAACTCTAGTGAATGAACCTAGATTGAGATATAACATGTTTATATGCATGCAAATAAAAAAAACCAGATGGTTCAGTTTTCCTTGATTTGCAGACACTGCGTGGTGTAAGTTAGCATACATTTTGGGGGATGCTTTGCTAATATAATGGGACAATATCAAGATTTGGGAGGTCACAGTTTTCTATTCTATTCTATATATATATGCTGGTCTTGTTGTATTTGGGTGTTTTCCCATGTAAGCATGAGATTGTTTCGGCAAGATCTCACTTGCCATCTTCAGGCTTCGGTCTGTGGTTACGAAGGTGCCGCCCTTCCTTAAATCTTGGTGTGTGTGTGTGTGTGTGTGGAGTGCTGACTCTGTTGTGAGTGGGTTGATTGGCTGTGCAGCTGTATCATGATAGGTAGATTGATGCTGATTGGTCTTATTTGTATGTTTCTCCTTATTTTGAATTTCAACGGCTTGGGTGGAGGGTGGGGCTCGTCTGTTGGTCAGTGCTGGTTTTCAGATGTCTGGTAGGCGGGAGGTGTCATCACGTTTGTTCATATTGTTAGGTTGTTTCTCTATTTTGATGGCTTCTCTGATTATTCTCCTGTTGAGCTGTTCAGCCTTGGAGATCAATTTAGTTCCTTGAAAGTCAATATCATGTCCTGTAGCTTTGAAATGCTGATAAAGAAAATGTTGATAAAGCCATCGAAATAGAGAAACAACCTAACAATATGAACAAACGTGATGACATCTCCTGCCTACCAGACATCTGAAAACCAGCACTGACCAACAGACGAGCCCCACCCTCCACCCAAGCCGTTGAAATTCAAAATAAGGAGAAACATACAAATAACACCAATCAGCATCAATCTACCAATCATGATACAGCTGCACAGCCAATCAACCCACTCACAACAACAGAGTCAGCACTCCACACACACACACACCAAGATTTAAGGAAGGGCAGCACCTCTACATTATCATAGAGAAGCTTCCGTCATAGGGTGGCCAGCATGGAAGTACAGAATGCAGTAACCTTCCAACTGAAGCATAATGCCTATTTATCTACTTATGTTTGCATGCTTTCAAACTGCTCCGTTAGCAAGAGGTGGGACAAGTAATAGGAGCTCACCTCATTGCATGATGCTCTAGTCTCAAACTCGGGCTGTCATCTTTCCAACTCACTAACCAGCATCTTTAACCACTGAACCATTGTCCATCACTATAGAGCAATAAAGATTTTCACAAGTCCAGTCTCTCAGTAACTTCATGATATTAAAACAAACTGCAAATTAAAAAAAAAAACTCCCATGGGAAAAAAAAGAAAGAGAGAGGGGGGAGGGAGGGAGAGGGAGAGATTAAACCATAATGTGTAATGTTTGGTATTCTGAATAGGTCTTTGGCCTGAAACAACATGGCTTTTCAATTTTTTTCTATTAAGGAATCATATTTTCACTTTTACTCTTTATATATCATTTAAATTTAGTGAAGCAATATTAATAAAATACAAGATGCTTCATTCATTAAGACATTGATTGTGCCTCCCTTCTATCCCTGTCTTATAATACTTCATGATGAAATGAGCTCACAGAAATTCACAATGATGTACATAGCGGTTCTGTAACTCCTGAGGCTGCAGTGTTGCCTCAGTATCTCTGTTTCAAAAAATCATATCATAGGCTGCATGCTGTCATATAATAAGGTGTCTGATCCTTATTACCAGTTTGTTGATGCACAGACTCCTTCAAATTGACCATTGCAACACATGGTTTCCCCTGAAACTAGCTGTGATAATTAGTGTGGCTCTAATGAGACAGAATGTCACTGATCTTGTGTTGAACTGTTGAGTATCGACGCTACGGATGGCAACTGTCATAGCTTGCCATCTGTGACAGAGCCTGGCATATTCTGTTAGCAAGGTAGAGCATGCTCAGTGAGTTGATTCAAAACAAATGGTTTGTTGCCTGATCCGAAAGAGCTGTAGTATGGTAAAAGAGATGATATTTTTATATTTCCTGTTTCTGTTGCGCTATATCAGTCACAAAAAATGCTAACTAATCTATTTCAATTTACAATTAGAAAAATATTTACAGATGTTGTTTCATATTTTTGCTGTTTGTAAGGCAACAATTCAGTTGCTTATTTTCATTTTTAAGTAAAAGGATTAAGTAGACAAAAACTATTTAATAAGATTAAAAATTGTCACATTTTCTTTTTTATTGAACCAGATACTCCATACTGAATCCTTGATTTAAAAGAATAATTTTCTCTCTTGGAGGAAGATTACCTATATTTGTTTTTATATTTACATGCTGTGTGTGTGTGTGTGTGTGTGAGAGAGAGAGAGAGAGAGAGAGAGAGAGAGTGTGTGTGTGTGTGTGTGTGTGTGTGTGAGAGAGAGAGAGAGAGAGAGAGAGAGAGAGAGAGAGAGATTCCAAATAAGCAGGAAATTACCACTGTGATATATACCAAATATGTCTAAGTGTCAACAAAATGGAAATATTATTTCTGACAGAGGAGCCTATGCTATTGGCTGGCGTTGTTCTTAACTCAAAACACTGGTCACAAAATTTGTAGAAGTGGAAGTCCAGCACCATTTATCATTTCACGATTCTTTGTTGCTTTTTATTTCCTCTTCCTCTGGCAGACCACACAGGGCTTGTTCTGAAGAACATTTTCACTAATCTGATCAGGCAGCCAAATACGCCGGGAAAACTGCTTTAATGATCCCACTAATTACCTCAAGTCAATATGAACTGTATTATTAGACTGAGGGAAAATATTCCATTAGGTCTCCCCCTTGGGAGTTTCTCCGCTTTGTGATGTCACTGAAGCCTTCGCCCTCTTGCTTGTAATTAATTTTATTTACACACGCAGGCACGCACAAGGTCACACCTGCACAACCAGAGCTGGCCAGGGAGCTAGTAGCACTCAGCCTTAATCAGATCTGTCATAATTACCATTCTGCATGTTTCTGACACACGCTGTGAAATATTTCAATTTAACTGCCGCTACCAGCACAACCAGATGTAGTGCAAGTATGGCTGCATTGGAAATATTATTCCTCAGGATAAACTCTCTCCTCCTTTTTTTCCTCCGACCCCCCTCTCCCTTTTAACAGCTAATGTGGCACAGAAGCCGATGTATCCTGTAAATCTTGAATGCAGCGCTAGATTGATAACAGCAGATTAGACAGTTTAACCACAAACAGCTTGTTCATTTTTCACAAATGAAAACCACATGTGGTGCAACTAAAATTCCAGGCCTCTTTTTAGTGATAGTTCTTTTTCTAGTTCCTTTGTTATTTGAGGTGTACTTTTTGCCACATAGGTTGTAAAATCATGACTTACACACATAGAAATTAATTGTTATCCAAGCTTCTCAAATTATTTCTTGGTAACTACATTTCATTAAACCTGTAATACAAAGTCAGTCAGCCAGCTAGCCAGGGGCAAAGCAAAATATTCATGAGATACTATTTTGTGTGTGTTATCACCTTAACCTACTTTTAGAAAATATCCTGCAGGATCATTTTTTAAAAAAGCTCATCAGGTTGCAACTATATTTCTTATTTGCAAAGATACAGCTTCTCAAAGGCTTGGATAAACCCCCCTAAGTGAATTTTTACTGAAATAAAATGAAGATTGATGATACATCCTTTGCATTTTAGGGAACTCATAAGAAACAGTAAGTTTTGTGATTCAAAAAGATAAAAACTAAAGATACCAGTTATCAGCTTACATAATGTTCACAGTGATTCCTACAACCTATTGCTTAAATTCAGCCATGCTAAATAACTGCATTATATAAATATACCCCAAGATTTTATATTGCTTTCTATCCTGAAAGGCAAAACTCTACCATGTTTCCTAAATGTTTACGAATTAAAACTTTAGCAATATATTAAATATGAAAGCATGAAAAATCTTATATTATTGAATTCTTTTTAAAAAAAAATTAAAATAGCTATTAAATTAATATAGTGTTTTCATTGTTATACTTTAAAAAATATTTCATGGGGTTTATATCTTTTTCTATTTGACATGAAGCCAGTCTAAATAGTTTTCCTTCTCTCAGTTTTTCCCCATAACAGCATTAAGCTGAGAGAGAATCTCAAAATCAAAAGTGAGTTTCCATGACAGAGAATGAACTTGAACCTGGGTCTTTCCAATTGAAGTTCAGCACCTTAGCACCACATTTCAGGTAATCCTTGACTTACAACTGTAATTGAGCCCAGAATTACAGTTGTAAATCGTGCTTGTCATTAAGCAGGTCATCATGTTTAATTTTACAACTTTTTTTGTGGCAACAGTTAAATTAAAGCAAACTTCTTTTTTTGGGTCCTTCATAAGTTTGAATGGTCTCTAACTGACTAGTCATAAATCTATAGTATATTTTAGAAGGTTAATGATTGTTTTAGCTTTTTATAGTGTGTGTGTGTGTGTATGTGTGTGCATTCATGTCAGTGTATGTTATGTGTGTGTAAATGTATATGTATGTGTGTATACACACACACACGTGTGTGTGTGTGTGTGTGTGTTTGTGTAGAACAGAACAGAACAACAAAGTTGGAAGGGACCATGGAGGTCTTCTAGTCCTACCCCTTGCTCAGGCAGAAAACCCTATACTATTTCAGACAAATGGTTATCCAATCTATTTTTAAAAAATTCTAGTGTTGTAGCATTCACAACTTCTGGAGACGAGTTGTTCCACTGATTAATTGTTCTAATTGTCTATTTTCTGACAATTTATTTAACAGCCCAGGAGCTCATCTCCACTTGACTGTCACTCTTTATGACAGCTTTCATTGATATGAGGAAAAAGCACTTCATATATTTCCTGTGATTCTCTCTCCTCACACATTGCTGTTTTGTTCTCCCGCACTCAATATGAAATCAAGCTAGCCAATCAGAGAAGAGTGTGGTAATAAACAGAAATTCTTCTCCTTCTCAGCCAACATCAAAGTCTTTACCCAGCCCGCCAAAAGCCTAATGGTCAATTTGTTGACTCTTCTGTCATAAGCTATGAGAGATGGAATGAGAACAATCCATGTTAGTTTGAGGGGAAAAAAGAACTTCTGTTTCTCTTGTTTCCTTTTTTCTTCTGTACAACTGGTACCAAGTTAGATGAGAAAGAAGAAAGTAATTACTCAGTAACAGAATGCAAACTGGTTTAGCTTAGTCTTTCCCTTCTCTGTAGTAGCCCTTACCTAAGACAAGGGTGAAACTTTTGCAACACCTGCGTAACTTCATAGGGTAGGGTAGGGTAGGGTAGGGTAGGGTGAAGTGAAGTGGAGTGGAGTGCAATGGAATGGAATAGAATAGAATAGAATAGAATAGAATAGAATAGAATAGAATAGCTAATACATGTATGTATATAAAATGACTGCATTACTTGTTTGGAATCTTTCAGTAAGAAACAAAATTTTAATGAAGTCAAAAATAACTTTGGAAGATAAGATATGATAACTATATTATATAAGCAATATCAGATAATTTTATTCTCAGATTCTGTTTTCAGGAAAGGTTATTGCTGGAATGCTATTTGTTTGGGTATTCCTTGTGAATTTCTCCAGGGTGTTCTGTTGGCTAAAATACACTACAGAATACTGATCCTGGGGCATATGGAAACTAGCAAGATATCTGAAAGACCCAACTTTCTCTAAGATCAGAACAGCATTTTTAGAGCTAGATTTAACAGGCTCCCATCAACACTCTTGCAAAATACCATAGCAAAGTGAATATGTACATGTGGTAATAAGAAAGTTGAAACATCTTACGTTTGATTACAATGTATGATTATACAGGAATATTACATCAATGTACATCCTTCTGCTAACAGATTTCTAAGGACACCAGACAATATTTTACATGAAATTCTGTAGGCTTAAATCCTGCCATCACCTATGTAATAGCTAAAGTTTTGCTGCTGCAATGAATATAAGGGAAAACTAATTGTAGGAGTCCTATTTTTACTAATAACACATTTAGTTACTTTTGGAGGATATATATTTTACATATATATATGTAATCTTGGATTGGATTTATTGGATTGAAATATTGGATTTAGTAGTGAATATATATTGTTGTAATAATATAATAGGGATGTTTAAAGTACCCTGTATTTGATTTACTTAAACTAGTCAATCCACAATTGTGTTCATTTGCCTTACTCTGATTCTACTTTTTACCCTTTCCCTCATTTTTGTTTGTTTTAATTTGCTGGTCATTGACCTAATAAATATTACACAGAGTACAGTGATCCAGCCCTTTCATTTGATTCGTACCTATAAATAAAAGTTATTTACGGGATTATTTAAAATAAAAATGTAAATACTTTTCCAGGGTTTGTTAGTTTGTTGGTTTCTTTTGATAATACAGATCCAAAAAATACAGATCTGCTAGTTTTACCAGTGCAAGTACGTGTTAGAACATGCAAACTTTTCAAAGGCATTCTTATTTATTCTATTTGGATACTTATATTATGAATTATATAGTGGCTTTGTTTAAGTGGCTATACTATATATTTCCAAACCAAAGAAGATATCTAAGAATACATATTGCAACCAATTTTAAAATGATAATAGAGAAAGTACATTTCTTCAGGTTATGTCATGGTAATTTTTTGCTAAATTGTACAACAAAGTTGCTGTCATTACCAGTTGCTTAGGGCCAATGTTCTAGGTTGATTTTTTTTTAGCAACTATTACTCCCACAATATTTCTCTTTGTGCAGAAAAATTGTTAGCAGAATTCAATGCATTCCTGAAAACTGGTCAGTTGAACAAATTAAAAATAAATTGCATCAGTTTTAACAATGCACTAAGAACATATGCAAAAATAACTAATAAAATCTTGTGTCAGTTTTTATAACCGAATATGTAGATCATTAGAGCCAGGAAATTCCATCATCAAAAGACTAATTAAGCTTTGGAATTTTGCAATAATTAGTGAAGTTATAGTTAATAAGCAGAAGTAACAGGTGATCAGAAGAAAGGTAATAATTTCATTCCATAGAAACCTATTACCGTATTTATCGGAGTATAAGATGCACCAAAGTATAAGACGCACCAAGATTTTGAAGAGGCAATTTTTTTAAAAAGTAGGAAGGTAGATAAAGGGATAGAGAGTGGGAGAGAGAAATACAGTAGATAGGTAGGGAGAGAGAGAGAGTAGGTAGGTAGGTAGGTAGGTAGGTAGGTAGGTAGGTAGGTAGGTAGAGGGATGGAGAGAGAGAAATACAGTAGGTAGATGGGAAGAGAGAGTACGTAGGTAGGTAGGTAGGGGGATAGAGAGAGAGGGGCACGAAGAGTAGGTAGGTAGATTGAGGAGAGAGAGGGAGAAATACAGTAGGTAGGTAGGGAGAGAGAGAGTAGATAAGTAGGTAGATAGAGGGGGAGAGAGAGAGTGTGTGTGTGAGAGAAATACAGTAGGTAGGTAGGGAGAGAGAGAGTAGGTAGATAGGTAGATGTTTCCAGGTATACATATCCATGACAACCTGAAGCACCTAACTTTGCTCCTGCTGGCACAGCATTTGATCTATGTAATTCTCATCAATCAGTTAAAAAGCTTTCCAAATGGGAAAAAAAACCCTTTTTGCACTCTGCAAACCTCCCCAAAAAGGCCCGTTTTTCGCAAAAATGTGCCCATTTTTTCAAATAAAAGGCATGAATAGTCTTGGGGGGGGGCTTGCAGAGTGCTGCTGGGGGGGCAAAAAAGAGCAAAACGGCTTATAGAGTGCTGCTGGGGGCTGGGGGGGCAAAAATGGCCCATGTTTTGCTCATTTCTGTCCTCCCCAGGCCCCAGGAGGTCTCTGAAAGCCTCCATAAGGCTAGACACAGCCATTTTGGTGAAGGGGGCAGGGCTTCGGGAGGCAAAAAATGCTGTATTCAATGTATAAGATGCACCCAGATTTTCAGCCTCTTTTTAGCGGAAAAAAGGTGCGTCTTATACTCTGAAAAATACAGTAGTTGATAAACTATGATAATGTAAGTATTATTGTTGTATGTTTAAAACATGTCAGTAAAAGTTACAACTATAGCAGGATGCTATAGGAGGAACTCCTATTTTATCATGAACTAATTGTAAGTAAAGTGAATGGTGGTTGAGTACATGCATAAAAGAAACTTGTTTTTCATAATAATTTACATCAGGAAAATGTAACAACAAAATATTAACAATATCTGAAAAATATAAAATAAAATATTCTCTTGAAATGTAACATTCTTAAATCTTTGCTTGGTTTTAAAAATACAGTATAATGTTGACTCATTGCTGTTCTCTGTTTCTTCTCACATAGATTCCTTGTAGAATTTACCTTAATGGTGACATATATTAAGATTTTCCTCATAACTAAATTTTAAATAAAGCTTTAAAGTACAATTAAAAATCCTGATTAGGAGTATGATTAGTCTTAATAATAGAGGCGCTATTATAATATATAACATGGAAGACTTGGAGGTAAGGAAACATTTATAATTTTCCATCATCCTAAACATTTCTAAGGGGAAAATAGGTTATATTAATAAAAAAAAATTAAATATTTTTATAACTCAAGGTTCGCTAATACTATTTTTTTCTCCTATTTTCCCATTATAACAACCCTATGCTGGGCTGAAAGAGAGTGACTGGTCCAAAATCACCCAGCTGGCTTTCATGTAATTATTTTCATATTTCAACAGAAGCATAGTGTCTGTTTTAAACACTTCCTTTAAACCCCAGCAATCTGTTTTATGATATGAATTACAACTTGTAATTTAACATTCAGGCCTGAATTTATGAACTGACAGATGATTTATCTTATTTTAAGAACCTTTTTGACTAGTATATTTTTGCCTATAATTGCAATTTGTATTATAATAGTAAATAATGATAATTATAATAATAGACAGAATACAGTTGGAAAAGAAGGAATGAAGGACAGGCTATGAGTTTGAGTACCCATGGTTAATCATTTTGTTTTTATTACATAAGAATGCAAGTTTTAATACATTGTATTACAATGGATAATATATTGTAATACGTAATGATTTTAATTAAGAATTTATGAATGGCATTTATTCTACTGGATAAGAATTTCACAAAGCCTAGAGTTAGGGAAAATAAAATAAATAAAATAAGACAAAGTAAGTAGCATTATTTAGGGACAATTTTATTTTGCAATAATTGTCACATTTTCCAATAATTTAATAAAATTAGAGAGGTTGTGTTCATACATATTTCATCTATAAAAGATATCAGTAATTCTATACATTATCATACTAAATTATGATGAAAAGAATATTAGATTTGTCTTTGTACCCATTCCTTCAGTAGACTAATTTCAAAAATTGTGCATGTTTTGGTACCATTTAGTAGAGCTAAAAACCGGTTCGGAAAAACTTCTGGAATTCTTTCCAACCTGTTTACCAGCAGTATCTTTTATTTGTTTATTTTGTTTTTTAGATTTTTTTTTTAATCCCGTCTTTATTGTTTTATAACTAACTCAAGGCAATGAACATATATAATGTCCTATCTATGAGGTGAGTTGGCCTGAGACACGGTGACCGACCTAAGTTGACTGTCTACCAGTCAACTTTTATGCCTAAAGCAGCACTAAAACTCACATACTCCTTAGTCTTCTGTATATTCTACTTCTGAAGAAGTTATGTATGCGTGTACAGCTGTACTTTCTTGAACAGGAGTAATCAGGCTGTGTGCATATATTTTGCTTGCACATGGGTCTAGTCAGGGTAGGTGGATATGTATGGCCTTTGTGCATATCCCTCTGCACTCACCTCAGTGTTGTGGCCTGCCAGTGGTCAGCAGAGCTGGTGATAGATTTAGACAGTGAGGAAGTTGGGGAGGAACATGGGCCAATCCTGGAGTCTGGGGAACTCTGATGGGTACTCTGTGTTGGAGGCAGAGATGGGGCCAAGGCCATCCGACACTTATCAGCTACTTCAGAGTCAGAGATAAGTGGGGCAAAAGAACAGCTGGGTCCTGTTCCCAATGTGCAATGTCAGGAGAAGGGAACAATTAAGGAATAGGGGGCAACTTGGGAGTACAAGTGGATGCTGAATGGCAGCTCCCATAGGGAATAAATAGGAGCAAAAGGTAAGTGGTGTTTGCAGGAGACAATTAGTTTGTTTATTAGTCTGAAGATTTGCTTATCTGAGTTATGCCTCACAGAGACTCCAAGTATTTCATTGTACAGCATTGTGCCTGGAAGCTATTGGATTGGCCTGGCAACTATTCAAGGACTGATAAGGTCTGTTGTTGCAATTCATCCTTGAAAGGCTTATTGCAGGGATATTTCTGTATTTAGCATTCTGTGAATGCTAAAAATTCACATTAGTCAAATAAAAATGGTTTTTTTCAGGACAAGGAGTCTGTTTTGTGATTTTATGACGCCTAGGTCAGAACACTCCAGGTGCACTGAGAACAATAGAGTGGCTGAAACTGTTCTGCTGTAATCAGCAGTATTCCAAATAACTATCACTCCCATGGTGCTTTTTTTCTAGATTGTTCTTCCACAGAACAATTATTGGCTTTTCTGATCACAATTTCCTTCTAACATTCGTCTGATTTAAAATAAAATTTGGAAAATGAAAAAATTGTATGTTATTAATGCTATATTCACACTTAAGTAAACTTAAAATTTATATAATATTCTATGCAAAATTACCTGAAAGAAAGCTCCATTAAACTTAAAACGTCTGAGAAAATATATGCAGGTTTTTGTTATTTTTCTGAAAAGCTTTAATTGGTTAAATTAATAAATTACTAAAATATTTTATTTTATTATCCTAATAACAAAATCCTGCATATATTTTCTCAGATGTTTTATGCTCAGTGAAGCATAGAATATTTTATACATTTTAAGTTTATCCTAAGTGTATATATAGCATGAATAATATACTATTTTTTCATTTCCCAAATTTTATTTTAAATGAAATAAAATTTTGGGTCAAATATTAATCAAATTAGATATTTGATCTATCTTGAATCAAAAGGATCTTTGGGGGCCCATATGTGATTTTTAATAATCAAATGACTTGATTAATAGTACATATTTGTTTAAACAAGGTTAGTTATATTCATACATTTTGAATGTGAGGAATCTGAGTAGGAATAGGGCTTGTTAAAATGGTTCTTTGTGCAGTTGATCTTCCCAGTTCAGTTATGCGCATTCTTTGTAGCTAAATTTAAGATATGTCCATAACAAACTCTCTTGCATTTCAAGGTTTGCAAATACATCCCTTTGTCCAATGTATAAATCTCAGAGAAATGAAATTAAGCTGATGTTTTATTATTTGAGTAAACAGTTAGTGGTTCAGATATAAATATAGATATAAACATATATATGTGTATCAGTCAATGTACTGTTTTAGGGTGGTTTTCAGCCTCTCCTTCCTTTGTTGCACCATTCACCAGCTATATTTTTTTCTCCAATGCAGCTATCCTCTCTTCTTCCCCTTCCCCATTCCATCTCCATTTTTTATTTCTTCACTATTGTTTTGCTGTTTCTCCAGATAGGATGGAAAGGAATGTTATATGAATATATTTTATGTATGAAATAGTGGGCTATCTATATAAAAATATAACTGATGCAACCAGATACAGGATAAATTAATTTTATAAATAGGACATGTTATTTTACAAGCAGTTATTTTTAATCGGTGGTTATTAGAGCACATTAATATTAAACATGTTTTTAATCTGGCTTTCTTTGAAGCATAGCTTCTACTATATGAGTGGGGATACATATAACATACATACAACTAAATAAGTAAGTTATAACAACACATTTATTGGAAATACTAGCATAAGTTTGGGGAAGATATATATGATACATGATTTTTGTCTGCAGTATGTGTATGTTCTTTGGAGGTTGATCTTAAATTGTTTTCCTTAGAGGTAGATGCAGTTCTTGTATTAAGTTGAATATAAACTGTTAAAGTTTTAGTGCAATTTTTAGAGATCTCAAGAATTACTTGAGATGTAATAATTTCTAGCATTTCTATAACACTTTCAAGTACCCCAGATATTTCATGTACAATGTATCTAATTATATCCTTGTATCAAAATAAAAAAGGAACATTGTTTCACATATCAAAGAAAGGATATATGAATATCTGCGTATCATCAGCATTTATGGGGAGCTCAGTTTCAAATTGGATAGTTGCTGATTAATACTGGTGCATTACAGTTTGTAAAATATTATAGTTTGTAAAATATTACTCTAGGTACATTACTTCTAATGTACCTAGAAGTATTAGCTGTACTTCAAAACAGATGCACCAGCTAAATTTCAAAAAAGTAGAAATAGATATATAGTACTGAAATATAAGTAGGATGCTGGGGATATTTTAATGGGAAGAATATTTAAAACATTTCATTTTTCCAATCAGAGCTGAGAATGGACAGTTGGAGTTTTCTTTACTCAGCAAAGGCACAGAGGTTCAAATCTGCAAATTCAGTAATTTTTGCTGGTTTTGCAACATTTTGATGTATTTGTAGTAATCAGGAAAGAGCAAGTGGAACAAATGCTGCAAATGTATGCAAATGAGAGAGAAGAAAGATTGTGCAAATAAAATGGTATCTAATATAAGGGAATAGATAATTTAGGCAAACAATAGCTCAAATTTAGATAATTGGAATACAGCAAAAACTAGAAATCTCAAGTTTGACTTGTTTTTTTTAAAATCTAACTGGAACAAAAAAACAAAGTTGGAATAAAACTAATTATGAGTTTTTAGAGATATATTTTATATAACTGTTTTAAATACACTTACACATTTTTTCTTCCATTCAATCAAGTCTGATTCTTAAGGAAGTGGTTTTTCACTGTCTCCTTTTTAGGATTGAGTGAAGGTAGCTAGCCCAAGGTCCTCCAGCTCATTTTGTGCCTGAAATGGAATTAGAAGTCAGTTTCCTGATTTATAACCTATGCGTTAACCACTACACCAAACTGGCTCTCTCCCCAAAATTATTCTATGTTATTTATTTTTACATATTATTTATACCAGGGGTCCCCAACCCCCGGGCCGCAGACTGGTGCCGGTCCGTGGCTTGATAGGAACCGGGCCGCAGTGAGGGGCGCAACTCTTAGAAAGGGCCGGAAAGGAGGAGGAGGGATGAGGGGGCAGCCCCCTGGACAGAGTGCACGCTGGGGGCGGGAGAGCACAGGCGCGGCCGCTCGCGCTGTTGGGGGCCCGAGAGGAGTGAGTGAGCCGACTCACCCCCGCACGTGCATGCACCGCCTGTTCCCCCTCCTCGCCGCTCCCCCTCTACGCCCGCCGAGCCATGGCCACCGGTCCACGGAATTTTTTTAACATGAAACCGGTCCCTGGTGCCAAAAAGGTTGGGGACCCCTGGTTTATACAATCTGATCTACCTTATAATCTGATCTATTATAAGGTCACACTTGCCCAAATATTGGTGAACCTAACATTTATGTTATAGTACACTGCAACAACTGTAAACATGAATCAATTGCCAAGTGCCTAAATTGTAATCATGTGACTGCAGAGCTAGTAACAGGATTCTAACTTTGAGGATTTATTTATTTATTTATTTATTTTATTAAATTTATACCCCGCCCTTCTCCTAAAAAAGGACCCAGGGCGGATAGGTTGTAAATTACTTTTCTGAGGCCATTGTAAATTTTAACCATTGGTAAACAATGGTCATAACTTGAGGACTATTTACCATGATTTGCAGTATAATTCTGTTCATATCTACTCAAAAATAAATTGCATTGAGTTCAATGCAACTTCTAATTTAGTGTATATAGTTGAAATGAGACATATGTGCCATCTTTATATTACTGAATTCCTAATATCAGAATATCGCACTGATCATTAAGTTAGTTGGCTTTGATGGCAATTATACCTGAGAAACATTTGGAGGGCAAGAAATCCATAATATAAGAGGATTTGAGCCTGAAGATTCAGGGTTATATATCTAATATAACTCAAAATTATCTATTAGGCCTGAGCAGGTAATTTGATGAGATACTTTGGACATTTAGAGACAGTGTTTTCCAAAGTCTGCATTGGGCTTTAGGGAAGGGTTAAGAATTATTAATGCCAGAGATCCAGAGGGTTGCTTTGAATGTATTGCACATGCTAGTTGTCTCGAGAAAAAGTTTACAGTTAAATATTGAAGGCAGAAATGTTTATCATTCTTTTTAACTAGCATGTATTCTTTCATTATAAAGAAGTCTGAACAACCAATTTTGTTGTATTTAAGTACAATGACAATAAAGATTATACTTACTTATACTTAGTAATGGAGATTGTTTTAAGCTCTGTAATATTTAAAGGGGTTAATATGAGAGATAAAGAGGCAAACATTTTTATTTCTGGACATGAGAAAGGTGGTTCTGATTAAATTATAAGTTTATTAGAATGAGATATAAAACAGTACATCTTTTCTTGCCCTCAGCTTTAATGCCTGTAATCAAATAATGACCTTCTGGAAATAGTTAATTTTAAGCATTTGGAAAGATCAATACCACTTTGCCACCAAAAAATGGCCCTAATGACGTGAAATTTGATGTATTTAAAGTACCCTTTTAACCTAGTAAATAATTTAAAATGCTTTCAGTAATCTTTTGCCACCATTATGTATCTCATTGTTTAAAGTATGACTCTCAAAGTATGACAAATCTTTTGATCTTGGAGATTGGAGCCCAAAGCAAGTTCAATGAGTTTGCTTTCCTTATATACTTATGCAATCCTTTAGAACAGGGGTCCCCAACCCCCGGTCCGTGGACCGGTGCCGGTCCGCGGCTTGACAGGAACCGGTCCGCAGGGCCGGAGAGAAGGAGGAGGGAGGACAGGGCAGCCCCCTGGGCAGAGCGTGTACCGGGGGGGGGGCGGGAGAGCACAGGTGCGGCCGCTCACGCCGTTGGGGGCCCTAGAGGGGCAAGTGAGCCGACTCAAACCCCCCCTCCCGTGTGCGCATGTGCCGCCTGTTCCCCCTCCCCCCGCTCCCCCTCTACGCCGGCCGGTCCGCGGAATTTTCTTTAAAATGAAACCGGTCCCTGGTGCAAAAAAGGTTGGGGACCCCTGCTTTAGAAGATTTATTAGAAAAGAAAGTGTGCGTGTGTGTGTGTGTATCTGTGTATGTAAAAATGGTAGGTAGGTAGGTAGGTAGGTAGGTAGGAGGAAGGAAGGAAGGAAGGAAGGAAGGAAGGAAGAAAGAAAGAAAGAAAGAAAGAAAGAAAGAAAGAAAGAAAGAAAGAAAGAAAGAAAGAAAGAAAGAAAGAAAGAAAGATGTATTTAACAAGTTTTAACCTGTTTTCTCCTTTTTGGTGTAAAGATGAAAAATTAGGTGACTAATTCTTTTGGAAGTCCATTTTATCCAGTTTGTAGAACACTGGTATGAAATTATGTTTGAGTGTCATCAGTTTTCTAAATGGGAAAATTACCCTCTATTAGCATGTTTGTGGGCAGATTAAAAACAGTCTTCATTAGCATAAGGAACACTTACTGATTCTTTATGAAACTAGAAAATTATTTGCTGAATGATAAATTGCCAGCTTTACAGTTAGTTGTTGTTGACAATGAGCTCATTCAAAATGTGTATTGCAGTTTAGCCTACAAGACTGAATTCCTTTTTACTCAGAACTACTGCTTAATGGATTATGTACTTAAACCCTGTTCATACTACATATGAAATGTAATTCATGCTTTTCATGAAAATATTTGTATCAAATATCATGCATATTTAGAGTGATTTCTTTTAATACTGTGTTTTTGTGATACGTTACACTACAGAGATATAACAAAATGCATTTGCATATAATTTTAGAAAAGAAAAAACCTCCCATAATACTAAGATGAAGAAGCATGAGTTAGTCTTTGAATTTAATTTCGAAATCTTATTACATCATTTATTTATTTTTAAAATAGGACTGGGTACCCAATCAAAAAGGCAATACTATGTTTGTTATTCTTTGTTGCTAAACATTTTAAGCATATGTATTTGCCTAAAGTCTAAATTATTAAGGATTAATTTTATTAGAAAGTGCATAAGGATAGCGATATCCCATGACAGCCATGGTTAGCTTGAAAATCTAGCTCCTTATCTTGTCTGCCCAAATATCTTTATCCCTGGTTTCAGTGGATTAGGGGTTTTCTATGAAGAATTCTATTACAATAAAAATTAAAAACAAAAACTTTATTCATGTTTATTTGGACAACATTATTTATTCTTACTAATTTATAAATCAGATTTTGAAGGGGTTCCTTTGAATGCTAAGCAGTAAAATAATTTACCAAATTTTTTTGAAATCAGAAATGTATGGCTGTTACAATAACAAGATATGAAAAGTTATAAATAACACTACTGTTTTATTTTTCATTTTTTTTAAAGACCCGATATAATTTCCACTGAATTGTTTGGCAATTGATTTTCTGTTTTAAAATTTTATGTTTCTTTAATAACATTCTTAAGGAGGGGGGGGAATTTACCTTAATTGCCTCCCTTTCATTTTTTGCTAACTGTGGCAAGACTTACATATGTCATTCAGCTACTATAAAAGTGCATAGCAGTTTTTCCTTTGTAGCAGATGGATTTGAAACTTGACTTCTCAATAAATGTAGGTTTACAATACATAACTTTACAGGATTTGTGTTGTATATAACAGGTTTGAACACATTATCTCAGAATTCATCTGCATGGCATTTTCAGCTTATCCCAGGCCCCATGCCAGTATCTTAAGTAATAGGGAGAGAGTGTAGTGATTGATAGCAGCTAAAGGCGTGATTTTGAATAGAAACAAAGGCTTTAGAACAGAAGGTGTCGAATTAAACTTTGTCAGTTTGAAAAGTAGTAACATCCTGAAAGTTCATCTACATATTTACATGTGACTAATGTTTATATTTTGCTTTGCTTTGCTCCTTCTTTATATGCAGTGCAATGCTGCCTGGCAGAGTTGCTGCACAGCAGCGAAGGGTGTTCCTACTGTTGTTTTAGGATGTATTTTTTCCAAGTACATACAAGTCCTAAGGGCAGTCTTTCATATGTGTTTTTATATACCAATATAGTAGGATTTTTAATGAATGCGTAATTTTTATGGAGGAAATTACCCCCCATACATTTCAGCCATCATTCTGGATTAAACTAGCCACTCTAAATAGTAATGGTTTGACTTCTAGCATAATTCCAGTTGTGTAGGCCATACATTTCAGTTTTGATTTTACTCAAATGAACATGTTCCCAATGAGAGTTATCTGAAGCATGATGCATTTTTCATAATATTACGAATATTACAGGTTATGTATCTACATTTTCACTTGTATTGTTTGTTGAGTTTGAATCCTATTATAAATAAAATAAAAATTAAATTGCAAATTACAGTTTGATAAGATTTTTTTATATAAAAGCATCTCTCACTAGCAACAAGGATAAGGATGGGATTAGTTTCTCAGAAGTAATAAAATAAATATGCTAAATAATTGTGGAGTTAGCATATTTGGGGGAAATGTTACAAATACATTGTTTTAGATTTAAGATGCAGAAATTCTATATGCTTCATTAAAATATCATTTCTAAAAGTTTAAATATTATTTTAAAATATGAGCAAGTTATGGATAATTTACTTTTTAGAGTAAAAAAGATTCTGTGTTTTAAGTTTGGGTTTATATTTTGACAAAAAGCATTAGATTTTAATCTTTTAAAATTACTAGACCATCTTAGAAAGCTAATCAGATTGTATTTAACGTGCAATTTATCACACTATTTGAGGCGGTAAGGAATTAGAAGTATTATTTCAGGGCAAAGGTTAATAGCCAAATACTGGAAATGTTTTATCAGACATAGGTAATTAATAAGGATATGTTGACACTCGGAACATAGAAGTGACAAAAAGAGCAAAATACTTTCTAAATGGATAGATTTTGTGTGTTTTTTTTCCTCTGGATTCACTTTTTGACTCATGCAGACAGTGTTAAGAAATTAGGTTTGATAATTGCAAATATACCAAAAAGAGGTTTTATAGATAGATATATTCCACCTATTTATTTGATCAAATGTGTGTTTGCTTTAAGATTTTAGTCCACTAAAGTTGAAATTGAGGCAGAATCACTTGTTATTTTTTTATTACCAATTAAATAATTCTGCCCTTCGTGTATATATTTTTCACAGGATAATATGATAATATGTGCTGGATATTTGTCATCCAAGATTAACAGGAATCAATCCAAAAGAAAAACAAAAGCACACTGTCCTACTATTCCATGGAACATTTCTACCAGGCAGTCTTCCACAAAAACTAAGATATTTATTTCCATTTTGATGATTTTTAGCAGTTCCCATAGTCTTTTCAGTGGTTGCCCATACAATTTATCACTGTGTTTTATCTATAATTTACAGACATCCTAAAATGTTTTATACTATCAATAAAAAACTATACTATCAAAAATTTCATTAATTTTGTTAATAGTTGTTAGTACTTAATATGTGGATTAAACGGGATTTGTTTTAATTTTTTATTACATTATAAACTGTCTAAGGCTTGGTCTTCATAAGTACTATTTGAAAATAGAAAGTTAATATTAACAATATTTTTAAACTATTCTATAGTTAAAGCATTCTAGCATTTCAACTTAAATTACTATGGACAATTTATGTATCGTGTTTGTCTTGAGGCATTTAGACTGATAAAGCTAAACATTGGTGTTCTTTGTCATGTTTTCTTAATTTAAATATTAAAAAAATAATGCTATTGATATAATTTAAGACGGCATGTAGGCAATTGCTAAACCGTTAAGGAAAAAAAAATCTGTGCATCTATTTTAGAAACAAATTAGCATTTGCTAGAGTTCTCTTGGGACAATCTTTTGGCATACTTTCAAGCTTGCTTTCTACTAGAATGTATCTGGGTTAAAGCAGGTACTTTTATACATAGTTTGCATGGATATATGCAACGTGGTTCAAAAATATGATCTTGTTCATATAATGCTTAAAATCATAAGTTTAATTTGCAAATATATATTTTTTCAAAACCAGAAGTCTGAATTGGCTAGAAGAGTATCAACAAGTTTTGATTTGTCTGCCAAGTACCTCTGAGCACTTAAGAAAGAGGATACCCTGCTCAGTAATATTTCTTCAAATAGGTTCTGTGTTATATGATTAATGTGAACTAGGTCTCTACTCAGGTTAGGTATAGGATACATTATCTAATTCTAAATTAAAGAATAACATCATGATTTTTTTAAAAAGTAATATCAGTATAGGTTTTTTCCCCTATATATATTTTATATATTGATCAGCTTATAAAACTAACACACATATCTAAAATATTATACAACGTAATTCTTGGCTTGCTGTCTGGATGGTCTCTAGTGATGAGCCGATAGGCAGTAAGGGAAACAGTATATCTCCTCCCTTAATTGGGGCCTAATAATAACAGGTTGTTGTGAAACAATTACATATATATATAGAATTATATTAGATAAAAATCAGCATTACAGATACTATAGTAAACTAAAGTCAAATAGCATGTTCCTTTTTCTTCTATACTTGAAATGATGATGTGCTGCAGTTGCTTTCTCTTAACAACAGTTCAGTTATTCTTAATCTAGATATTTGTATACAAGGTTGGTAAAAGTTAATGATGCTAGCTTTATAAACTGAGATTTTGCCTATGAACTGTTTATAAGATTCTCAAGAAGAATGAAATGAGATTGGGCAAAGATGTTCATTTTGTTCTTAGTTTATTCACTTTGCTTCCAAGGAAAGTGCCTTTTGGCACCTACATTTTTGGTAAAGTTATCTAATGTTTTGCTGATCATTGTTTTAAGGGCTGGCTCTGCGAACTTTTGCGTTGGAAAGAAGATCCTTCACCTGAGAATAGAACTCTGTGGGAGAATCTGTCAATGATCCGAAGGTTCCTCAGTCTTCCTCAGCCTGAAAGAGATGCCATTTATGAACAAGAAAGCAATGCAGTTCATCACCATGGCGACAGACCTTCTCATATCATTCATGTTCCAGCAGAGCAAATGCAGGTTAGTTTACCTTAACCTATTCAGGTTAGAAATAAGAAAAAACAAAACAATTTATTCTTAAGAAAAAACCATTCAATTTCTTCATGTTTTGTTAAATAGAAATGTTTTGGTATGAATTAAAACACTCATGTTCAATAGAATGTGTGACTTTTTTTTTCTCAGTGCAAAGGCATTTGTAAAAATTAATTTTAGAAGCCTTTTATTGGCAAGTCTTCCATGTTGGTTTCCAAAGTTCTTTTTAAACTTAAAAAATAATGGGCACGTGTAAAAGATGCTTAAAAGTAAGCTCACTAATAGAATAATGTGAAGCATTTTTCTTTTACAGCACTTTTTATACCAGCAATTGGGTGGATTGCTAAAAGTAATAACCTTTTTTTAATTGTACAAGTCTCTCACAGGTAGACATAATTCATAAATGCTTAGTTATTTTAGGTGTCATGGCTTTAAAATAAGTTTAAAGAGTCATTTAAGCACAAAGAATAGGAATAGATTTGGCCCAATTTTCTCATCCTACTTACCCTTAGTGTGAAAGTTAGGATGAGTCAATGTTTGTTTGTTTTTCCTTTAGAGCCCCTCTCCCACCACCCTTGGGAAAGGAGAGCATAGAGGCGCTTTCTTACCTGGCCTGCTGACCACTGGACCTTGGCTGGGTGCTGCTCCTCAGGTGAGCTGGCACAAGATTAATGTGTAGGAGAGATATGGAGAGGTTTCAGAACTTGATCCAGCTGTTTCCTTCCATTTATAAACAAATCAGGGTAAATTGCCTTTTTTAGGAATGGATGAACCTTCATTTTATTGTAACCCAGTATGACAATGCATTTAAAGGGCAAGTTTTAAATATAAATTATTTTAAAAATGTGTCTTTTTAAAGTCCAATGTTTAAAATGTTGGATTGGACTTTTTTTCCTCTCCTGTTCTACAAGTAATGGATTAATCATGAAGATTTTCAATCATTTATTATATTATAAAAATTTATAGTGTTTTTCAAAAGTTAGCATAACTATGATATTAAAAAGTAAAACAAATGAAGCAATTGGATAGCGGTTGATCAAAATTGTAAAAGTGAAATAGCTTACAATGAGTGATTCAGCCAAAGATGGTAAACAAATAATTTTATTACCAAGTGTTATTGCAAATGCCTGGAAATTATAGGTTTGAATACACTTACCACATGTAGAAATAAAAGGAAATAATTATCTAGCAATATATTTCTGAGATTTGTCCAATCTGATAATAAAACTTTGTTGACTTTTGCAGGTAAGAATAATATATGCAATCTTTAAATATATTGTTTAAAATGTTTAAAAATGAATCCCTATTGAAATTAGTAGCTATGGGTTCTAGTAATCATGAATGGGCACATTATTTATTTAATTGTGTATTTTTTATATGCCACTTTGTATTCAGTTTAGCAATATAAATTAAAACATGAAAATAAATTAAAATTATAACTAATCCAATTCAAAAGGCATCATAAATAAATCTAGAATTGACTCTATTCAAGTACTAGCCTATAAGCTAAGACGGCTGTTCATATATACAAGACTCTGACCTCATAATGTATTGTACTAGTAGCTATTCCCAGCAGATTTTATATAGAAATATATGTTAACGTAGAATTTTTCATCAAAATTTTGAACTTTTGGCACTTTAGTTTTTATGAGCCCCAAACAGTATAACCAATAGTCAGCAATAATGCAGCATGGAACTCATAAGCAGTAGGCCAGCCCACATGTCCTGGTGAAGAGTTATGTAATATGTCCAAAACTTGATTTAGCATTAAGTTTTTTTATCGATGCTTAATGTAGAAGTGCTCTAGAATAATTAATTTCATATGAGAATTTTATATTTTATTATATCTGTCCCAGATTTTTTCACGGTTTCTCAAAATAGCTTCTTATGTAGCATAACAATGTTTTACACATATATAACCATGCACACACATGCAGGGAGAGAGACGGAGAGAGATTTTTTCCTTACAGCCCTATGATATATGTCAAAATTCTTAATTAAATAGGTTGTTTGGGTTTTTCTGGACTCTAGCTGACATATCAACCCTTTCATAAGACACACTCTTACAATTGTAAATGATAATAAATGGCATGTGCAACTGTTCTTTTGTTTTTGTTTTTAAAAAACTTCATTTATTAAAATGGCCTCTTATTCTGTTCCCAATCACAGAATATTTCTGATGTTATTAATGATATTCTCATTGTTAATTGTTATTCAATATAAGACTAGTGGTAAACAAAATATTTTTCTTCTTGGTAAAAGTGGCATGTAATGCTTATTATAGAAATTTAGCTAGCTAAAGGTTCAAGACCAATTTGTCATTTGAAGTGTAAAATAAAACCAAGTATGTTCTGTTGATGGTAATTTATCCAATACACAAGGTGGAAATGAAGTTCTATTACTTTTTGAAAACTATGTACTGCAATTGTGAGGTGTGCTAAACATCAAATTAAACAATTACAGATACTGATAACTGATTTCAGTTCTTAGTAATAATTTGAATAATGATAGTTTCCATGCAAGCAAAGGGATAATAAAGCTGCCCAGTGACCATGCTCTGACATTTGGCAGCTTCCTCCATTGTCAATGTTTATACATTCAAAGTGAACATCTCTAGAAGAAAATGTATTGCTAGTGAATTTTGCATAGTCTAATCTGTCTATTTAAACCATTTTAAAGTATGGGCCATTTTAATTAGTTATTCCTCTTTCATATAATAAAATTGGTTTATTTTTCAAATACATACATTGAGAATAAGCAATTATTGCATGTATATTCTGATCATAGAATTTGGTTGATTTCACAACTTGGAGGTTCAAAACAAACAACAGTCCTAAAAATTTGATGTAGAGCAATTTGTAAGCTGCTTAATTTATAAATGTAAAATGGATTCTGAAATTAGAGATTTTGTGTTTCTTGTTCATTATCTTCTTGTCTCTATTCAATCCTGTCCAATTCTCATTGCTTGAACAAGTCCCTCCAGTTTTCTTGATTTTTTTCAAAAGTGATTGGCCATTGCTTCCTTTTAAAGACTAAGCAAAAGTAACTGGACCAAGGACACCTAAAACAGGGTAGAACTCATAGTCTCCCAATTTCTAACCTGACACCTTAACTACTACCATAAACTGGTTATTTTATCAACTTAAATATATAGGGTTTTTTTCTTTTTTGATACAGTTGGTTGAAATATATAGGTGCAGACTTGAAGTTTTATTTATTTATTTAATTAATATATATGCCTCCAAGCTCCCTAGCTCAAGTGACTCTTGGCAGTTACAATAAAATGAAAACATAGGTATAAAAACATTAAAATCAAGATTAGAAAATCACTCCCCAACATCCAGTATAGCATGTCCCCATTGAAACTCCAAGGCCCAGGTTTTAAGGCCAGAAGACTGGAGGCAGATCTCGCCTCAGGAGGCAAAATGATTCAGAAGCTGGGAGCCAGGGCAGAGAAGGCTCTTCTCCTTGACTCCATCAATTGAAATGGATCTGAAGAAGGCCCTTTCAGCCACTGCAAGTAAGGCAAATTAGTTCCACTGAGCAAGACAATGTCTCAGATAACCTGGTCCAATGCCATTAAGAGCTTTAAATTTAATAATTAAACCTTGGCCCCAGAAGCAAGCTGCCAAATAATGCAGCTTGCATAAAGCGGTGTTACATGCGCTACTCTAGGAGGCTCCAGAACTATCTGTGCCATTGCATTCTGTACTAGCTATAGTTTCTAAATATTCTTCAAGGGTGGCCTAATATTCTTCAAGGGTGGCCTAATTACATTGTGGTAATTCAACTAAGAGTTGATTAGGAAATGAGTGACTGAGTGGAGGGCCTCATGATCCACCAAAAGATGCAACTGGTGCACAACACAAATGCTCTCCTAGCCATAACTGCCACTTGCTCTTTGAGTGGGAGTCATGAGTTTAGCAGTTATTTTATACCACTGACATATTTAGCTTGGGATCAGAATTAAAATTCCAGAATTCTTTTCACATTTGCCATTAACTGAACCAAGTACCTACTCCACACCTCTATGTTTAACATTTGTTTCTTAACTGAAGAGCTTTGCATTTGCCTTACTTCTGCCATTTTCAACTTATTTTTCTGATACATAAGGATCATTTTAAATTTTGCTTCTCTAGTCTAATGTATTTGGTGTCTCGCTCAGTGATGTGTCATCTGCACATTTGAGCATTTATTTTTATCTTTTCTTCTATATTATAAACAAAAAATTCTGAAGAGTACCAATCCAACACTTTGATAGGATACTGTTGATGAGAACTCTCTCAATATAGTTTTCAAGATGACTGTGAGTCCATATCGCATATTCTTCAGTCCTAGGTTATCAATCAGAATATTTTATGACAATTTATCAAACATTTACTGTATTTTTCGGAGTATAAGACGCACCCAGCTTTTGAAGAGGCTTTTTTTTAAAAAAGTAGGTAGGTAGATAGAGGGATAGAGAGGGAGAGAAAGAGAGAGAAATACAGTAGGTAGGTACGGAGAGACAGAGAGTAGGTAGGTAGGTAGGTAGAGGGGGGAGAGAGAAATACAGTAAGTAGGTAGAGAGGGAGACAGTGTGTGTAGTTAGGTAGGTAGGTAGATAAAGGGATAGGGAGAGAGAGAGAAAGAAATACAGTAGGTAGGTAAGTAGGGAGAGAGAGAGAGAGAAAAATAGAGAGAGAGAAATACAGTAGATAGGTAGGGGGAGAGAGAGAATAGGTAGATGGATAGATAGAGGGGAAAGAGAGAGAAATACAGTAGGTAGGTAGAGAGAGAGAGAGTGTAGATAGGTAGGTAGGTAGAGGGATAGAGAGAGAGAAATAGAAAGAGAAATACAGTAGATAGGTAGGGAGAGAGAGAGTAGGTAGGTAGGTAGGTAAGTGTTTCCAGGTGTATTTACCCATGTGCTGGAGAAGGAAATCACTGACCACCTTTGGAACAAATATTTGTTTCTGCTGGCACAGCACTTGACCAACGTAATTCTCATCAACCACTCTAACTAAACAGCTTTCCGAAGGAAAAAAAAGTTTTTACACTCTGCAAATCTCCCCAAAATTGTCAGTTTTTCGCAAAAACGAGCCCATTTTTCCCAAATAAAAGGCATGACTAGCCTTGGGGGGGGGGGCTTGCAGAGTGCTCCTGGGCCCCCCCTCAAAATTAGCAAAAAACGGCCCGTTTTTGTGAAAACGGGCCATTTCTTGGTCAAAGAATAGCATGCATAGCCTTATGGAGGCTTATAGAATGCTGCTGGGGGCTGGGGGCAAAAACACCCTGTTTTTTGCTCATTTCTACCCTCCCAAGCCCCCAGGAGCTATCTGGAAGCCTCCATAAGGGTATGCGCATGGCCATTTTGGTGAAGGGTCGGAGTTTCAGGAGGCAAAAAATGCTGTATTCGATGTATAAGACGCACCCAGATTTTCAGCCTCTTTTTAGAGGAAAAAAGGTGTGTCTTATAGTCCGAAAAATACAGTAATATCAAACATTTAATAAACATTTCATGTATTAAGTTAATACACCTTGCAGCATTCTGATAATATCTAATATGAAATAAAATTAATCTGCATTTTTCTTTCTTGACAAATGCTGATTTTTAGTAATAACTGCTTTCTCCTCCCCCACAAAGCATGATCTGATAACAGAACATTCCCCAATAAAGATGTCAGACCAAGTGCTCTATAGTTCCTCACATTCAGAATTACAGAATACCAGAGTTGAAAGGGACTTGGAGGTCTTCTCGTCCAATCCTCTGCTACACCATTCTGGACAAATGGCTGTTAGATTACTTTTTAAGGTGGACAAATGGCTGTTCAATCTCCAGGGTAGAGCGCTCACAACTTCTAGAAGCAAGTCATTCCACTAATCATTCTCACTGACAGGAAATTTGTCTTTAGTTTCAGGTTGAATCTGTTAGTTAAGCTACCATCTGTTACTTCTTCTCTTGCCTCAGATATATTGGGGAATAGGTTGCCCCCTTCCACTTCTCTGTGATAGCCCTTCAAATATTGGAATATAGCTATCATGTCACCAATAGTCCTTTTCTTCGTTAAACTAGACATTCTTAGTTTCTGTAACCATTCATTGTATAGTTTAGCTTCCAGTCCCCAATCCCTTTGTTGCTCTTCTCTGCGCTCTTTCTTGATTCTCAATAACTTTTTTGTATCCTACTAACCAAAACTGGATGCAATATTCCAAGCATGGTCTTATGAAGTGTAGTATAAAGTAGTTCTAACACTTTATGTGCTCTTGATAGTATGCCTCTATTGATGCAACCTAGGACTAAATTGGCTTTTATGGTAACTGCAATACATTGCTGGTTCATATTTAAGAGTTTGCCCGCTAGAACTTCTAGATCCCTCTCACTGTTAGTACTGAGGCAGGCATCACCTATTCTATATCTGTGCATTTGGTTTTTCTGCCAAAAGTAAGTGTAAAACTTTACTTTTCTTAGCACTGAAATGCATTTTGTTGAACAAGGCCTTTTTGTTGATAGGGCATTTTGTGGAATAAGGATTCCTGCATGTCTTTTTTCCATTGAAGGAGAAGCAATGCTTCTCCTTCAATGGAAAATATATAGGCAATCCTCAATTTAGGATTATTAATTTAATGATAGTTCAAAGTTATAGAGATGCTGAAAAAAGTGACTTTCAATGCGTCCTCAAAGTCGCAACTGTCGTACCACCCCACCAAAACATATGATAATGATTTAACTTGGCAATCAGTTTTCATTTACAATAATTGCAGCATCTTGTGAGTGAGTGATTCCAATTTTCAACCTTTCCAGCTAGCTTTCAACAAGTAAAGTAAATGAGGTAAGCCAGATTTATTTAATTGTAAGAATGACCATGTAATTCTCTTATTGACAATATGATTTGCTTAATTACTGCAGTCATTCACTTAACAACCACAATAAAATGGTCATAAAGTTGGGTCCAGTCACTTGATGACCCACATTTCTTTACTAATCTACTACAACATGCTACAATATATAATAGGTGAGAATAATTTAAAAAGCAGGCTTGATCTCCAGAATTACATACTTTTCTCAGACTCTCTTCCCTTTTTAAACCCAAATCTTCCCTGATTCATGTCTATAGATATAATGTGACAAAATCGTTTTATGTGGGCATGTTAGATGAGTGTCAGTACAAATGGTGAGATGTCTCAGTACTTTTCTGTACTGTACATGCAATCACTTTGATCTTTGATCAACTAGAATGAAGGTGCTGTTTTTTAATTATTCAAACATTTAAAGTACCCTGAACTTTTTATGCCAAAGTAAGTAGCATACATGGATACTTTCACTATAATACAGTGGTCAATGTATGAAATATTGATTGAAAAGAACGGATTCACCATCATTAGCATTAGCATTTTTATCCATGTGCTATTTGTATGAAATTTTTATTTCTAAAGACTAATACTTTATTAATATTAACATACTATTAATATATTAATTAGCATAGCATTAATACTACTCTAATATGGTATTAATGCTATTAATTAATAGCATTGGCATTACTATTAATATTAGTAATTGGTATTACTAATTAATATTAATTAGCAATATTAGATTATAGACTATATAAATGAGGAAAGGCAAATTTGTGCAAGAAAAAGAAAGATGATGACAGATAAAATCAGAGTAACTAAGCATGCCCAGAGGCATTCTTTTTCAAATCACAGTGTTATGATTGTTTCTAAATAAAATAGGTGAAAACAAATATTTTTATTATTTTTTTAACAAAAGTGTCTTTCTCAATTTGTGTCTTTAACTTTTTCTTTCATTATCTATCAGCAGCAACAGTCCCAGCAACAGCCAACCCAGCAGCAGCCGCAGCAGCAGCAGCCCCCACCCCCAGGTCCCAGATTACCCCCAAGGCAGCCAACAGTAGCATCACCAGCTGAATCTGAGGATGAAAATCGTCAGAAGAATCGCCCACGAACAAAAATTTCTGTAGAAGCTCTGGGCATTCTTCAGAGTTTTATTCAAGATGTAGGCCTGTATCCAGATGAAGAAGCCATCCAAACTCTGTCAGCCCAGCTCGACCTACCGAAATACACCATTATCAAGTTCTTTCAGAACCAGCGATACTACGTCAAACACCATGGAAAGCTGAAAGATAACTCAGGCTTAGAAGTAGATGTGGCAGAATATAAAGAAGATGAGTTACTTAAGGATTTGGAAGAGGGTGTCCAAGACAAAAGTACGAACACACTTTTTTCAGTTAAATTAGAAGATGAGTTATCAGTAGAAGGGAACACTGACTGTAACACTGTATTGAAAGACTAATAAAAATAGTATTTATTCAACAGCATCACTGCTTACTAATAAAAAGAAAAATTCATCCTGTATACTGTCATCAACCTCTTTATTCATTGTTTGGCCTATGAATCTTCCAAAACTTGCACAAAAGTTGAAAAAAATTAAGGATAATACAGACTGCACTAGATATTTTACAAACTGCTTCAGCGATAGAAATGAAGCATTGAAGATTGTTTCATATTAATTTGTGTTCACTGGGTACATCAACATGTATCCAATAAGCATGATATCTGTGGGTTGTTTTTCTTATTGTTGTTATTATTCTAGAGCTTTCAGACAAGCATTACTTTGTGACATTGTTTTTATTTTTTCCCAGTTATTGTTAACACTCCACACTTGATCTATGAAAGCTTAACATTTATTTAAGTAAAGATAAAAGAAGAGTTAGTTACTCTTGCTCTATTGTATGTTACAAAAGAACTATAGACTGTGAGATGCAGTTTAAAGTTCACATATGCCAACAAATGCCTTGTATTATATGGCACTGCCGTAACTCAGATTTTTTTTTTCAAAAGTAAGAAGTCACTGTATCTTTTTCATTTTCATTTATTATATGAATTTTTGGAAACAAAATGTGAATCATGGTTTTTCCCATTATTTATTTGTAGATCTTTAAATATCATGTTGTAATTAATTTTAGAAGTTTCCGTTAAATGTAATATTGCTTCTCTTGTTACCATATTGGGTTTTTTTTCTATTTATAAGTGTATTTTGATGGGCAGTAAAACAAAGTGTCTTAAAAGTTTTAAATAGAAAAAAATGTGCTTTACACAGTTGCCTATAAAAAGTGCTCTATGTTATCCAAGCAATTCATACTATAAGCTTCACTCTTATTGTTGTATGCAATTTTTACTATCATGCAAATAAGCTTAGGTAAATCAAACTAATAGATCACCTTAGAAACTTATGCAATTAATGTGAAAATAATTGATGTTTGCAATGTGTCTTCCTTTGGTTTACAATCAATTTTAAAGCTACAGCTGTATAAATTTTCTGTATAAAGGTGTATTTCTTTTTTATGAGTTTATTGCTATGAAAACACCAGTTATTTTGTTACAGCTGGCTGTTTTTATAAGTGTATCACAATTTTCTTTATGCAGAAATGTTCTGACTAGGAGTGGTTATTGACTGTAACTACACAATTAAAATTGTTTGTATGGTATGATATGATAGGGTTTGTGTGCATTTGTATATCTTACAGAAACAACACAAAAAAGTGTGTTTATTAATTATCTTGAAATATCATTTTCAAACACCTTAGCAACAACTTATATTCTGGATTTTAAATTATCCCAAAGTATGAAACTGAAAAGATGCTGTTCAGAAACTTAGTTTTACTGTAAAAATCATAACCTGTCTCGACTTGATTTTAAAAGTTGCCTGGCGGACAAAGATAGCAGGATATTATTGAGTCAAAAGGCTATCAGGCAAAAACATATTTACAGTTCCTGGCAGTAATGCACTTATAATGAATCCAGCTGGTTTTGTTTTACAATATTTGAATTTATGATAACACTGTTTCTTACACTAACATATACACATTTTAAGATAACCATTAGGAGCATAAACAAAAGAGGAAGGATATATAGTCCTTTGGTAGGTAAGATTTTATTTAATAACATTAATAATGATGTTGATAAAAAAATTATAGGGTTTTGATTTCACATGGACTACATGTTCAGACTTGTAGGAGCTGATGTGATGATGCAAAAGAGGACAAAGGAATATATTGCTTTAAAAAAAATAAAAGCATATTAAGTCTTCATAAATTCCATTTAAACATTTAAATGGAAATTTAAAGCAATTATACTTCAAGGCTCATGATTATTACTGAGTTTATGACTATAATAATTCTTGAAAGAGTTATGGTTTTGGACTATGTAATGTTTTATGTAAAGATAAGTAGTTTCCATTTCTGGTGAAACTTATTTCCAGTTAGCCAGTAGCATAGGATTACAATTCCTACGATGTATGGCCAGCAGATCCAAATGCTTGAGCATTAGATTGTGGAGAACTATCTTAGTGTTACAAAAACAAACACAAAATATCATATTAATGTATTTCCCAATTTTTGCCTAGTTAGTACAGCTAAAACAGAGCAAGGAAGATTCTCAAAGATGATTCACACCCTGGTTGGTATCTCTTTGCCCTTCTACCATCAGGCAGAAGATATCAAAGTATAGCCAGCCGAACGAACAGGTTTAAAGGTAGCTTCTATCCATGGGCTGTGAGACTTTTAAATTCAACCGCAATCACTCCATGCACATGCTAGTTTTTTCTTTTTTCTTTTCTCTCTTTTGTTTCTGTTATAATTTTGCACCAGTGAAGTTAAAACCAATTTCATTGTAATTTTTACAATGACAATAAAGATTATTATTATTATTATTATTAAATGGCAAAGCTCTATATGCTTTAGATGAACCAACGTTTAATGTGTCATCCTGATCTTAAAACTGTGTTTCATCTTAAACATGGTTTGTTCAAACCAACTCCTAGCTTATGATTTTAAATTGTCTTCTTTTGCCAAACAAAAAGATGAATCAGTTTGATACTGGAATATAGGACAAATCATAAAACAAGAAAAATACAGTTGCATGTATTTTTGGCAACTTGACTGTGGCAATTAGGAGGTTTAATTAAGTCTATGAAGAAAAAGCTGGTAAGTAAGAAAAAATGGAAAGCCTGGTTGTAGTTGTTTTTAGGAATTAGCTTCACATATATCTATAAATAAGTAAGAATGGGAGCACAATTCATCAAACTAAATGTCTTGCTGCTTATTTGTATTAAAATGCCCCACTTATAATGCTTTGTCAGCATTTCTATTTGGCTGCATTCTAAGGCAACAAAAATCAAAATGGCTTGAGTGATTTGTTAAAGAAAATCTCAAAATCACAAGTGTCTAAACAATTATTTGTTTGGCTAATTTTATGCCACTTGACTGCACGGATTTCCATTCCATTTTCTCATAACACTCTGCTAGGGTGAAAAATTAAGCACAGGCTTGTGTAGAGTTCCTATTGTTTCTGCAACCCAAAAGTCAATCCAATCCCAAAGCTTTAAACAGCAAAATGTTTGAAATAATTATTCTTGAAGTGACAAAGTTTTTTTCATGCTTGTTTTATTTTTAGATGTAAACATTTGGACAGATTTTTTGACTTCAAAAGATTTATCATATCTCTGGAACAATTATGCACGCCAGTTGCCAAGTGCCTGAAATAAAATCGCATTTTCATGGGAGTTGGGGTAGCTTTTTTAACTGTAAAGATAGGTCATAAGTAGCCTTTTAAAAGTCCATCTTAATTTCAAATGATCATTAAACAAGCAGTCATAAGTTAAAGTCTACCTGTACTTCCTTCCTCCATTTTGTGGCACTAATGATCAATAATTTGCCATGAAATTTTAACATTATAGTTTGGGTGGATGCTATTACAACATGCGGGAAGGAGTATATATTCTTCAAGTTGCTTTAAGCCTGAAAGAAATGTTCTATGACTCAGGAAAAACAACACAGCTGGTTGAAAACTAACCATCAGTGCTGTACTCCTATATAAATTGCTTGGCGATCTCGTTTATTATTTAGTGACTGTTTTTATGATTTACTGGAGAAGCAATGTATTTAAGGTAAAACAAAGGTTGCATTGAACAATAAAATAAAATTGTGTGCTTAATACTGAGTAGGCAGATCCATTCTCTACAAAACAGATAAATTTCAGTTCATATTTCTTTCCTCATGTATGTAACTAAGCTATGACCTCCCTGATGAGAGAACTCCAGCTTTAAATAATTTGGAGGGGAGGAAGAGACAGATGACAGCTTAGCCAATTACGATTGGTAGAAAATGTTGCATAATACATCAGTTAGTGGTTGACAGTCCCAAATAGAACAGAAATGTTCAGTTTTGAAGGCTTGCAGGGCAAGATATCTCTTTCTGCACTGTACTGTTTGATTCAGTTTTTCAACAATTAGCATAGCAGTGACATAGATATAAACAAATTGTCAGTACAAATTTTAAATCTTTAAATTATTACTGATTTAATTTTGACATAATACAAGTGGGTCCTAACTTTTGGCTTTCTATCATGTGTTATTTCAAAGGGTTGCACCATGTTAGATATATCATGGGAATATTGCCCAATAACTAGAACACAAATATGTTCTTGACTCCCCTACTCTAACCTTACAGATCTACAAAGTTTTCTAAAAAGACATCATTAGTTAAAAAAATACCTTACCAAGAGGTAATAAGAAAAAATTAATCAAAAAGAAAATGCAGTTACTTAATGCAAAACTTAAGACTTTCTTTGTGAAATGCTGCAAATTTAAATTCTGACCAATTTCTTAGATGGACAAAATTCCCAAGTGTTCTTTTAATCATTTTATTGCTTTTAAAATAATAATGGGAAAAACAAAAGGAACAAAACACAAAAATATATTAACAATACATAAGAAGTACTTTAAAAAGTAAAAAAAATGAACAAAAAAGAATAAAGTATAATGCGTTGTTATAGTAAACAGTTATAGTTCTATAGATAATTACCTAATATAAACATTATACAAGTGTATGTTTGTGTATGTGTGCATATTACACTTTCTATCATGCTTTTTTTAGCTGTGTTTTGTATAAATGACTCCCCATATTTCATTATTTATCCATGCAAAGTCTACTTCTATAGGAAGTCCATTCGTAAGTACAAAGTGTAATCAGGTCTGCAGTTCATTGAGTAAATGGGAAGATAGATTTAACTTTCCAGCATCGGAATGTCAGTCTTTTAACTATAACAAGTGGACAGATAATTAATTTACACAGTCCAGTTGTCAAATTCCATGTAATAGGAATGTAATTCAGGAAAAATATCTTCTGAAAAATTAAAGGTTTTGTTGCATAATCACATTCACATTGTCCCCAAAAGTAGTAGGTATAGGACATGATAAAAGCATATGTGTTAAAGAAGCATTGTTGTTCTTACAAATCCAACAAAATGCTGTCCTAAACAATCCTTTTCTATACAGATATTATGAATAAATTCTAAATATTTTTTTGTTGTTGTATAAGTTGCAATTTAAGATTTATTGACATCTTGTTATAGAAGTTAAAACTCTCCCATTGTCTAGGAACCTCTAATTCTTTATACCACTTATCTCTTAACATCTGCATATCAATTAGATTTATTGATAATTATTATCTATAAAAACTAAGGTTTTTTTTTTTAAGTCTAAAAGATTTAAGCACATTATTCTGATATTTCAGAAGCTAAAATTACTGCTGGTCCAGACAATATTATTAACATATTTATTTTATTTAGCTGTAAATAATACCACTGATTTATATCTGATAGATGATATTTTCTGTCATCACAGTATATGTTTAAAATTCATTCTCATCATCTATCAATTAGTCAAAAGTCAAAATCCCTGCTTTCATCCCATTTTTCCATAACACGTTTTCCCCAATTTTTAATGTTGTATTACTCATAAAGTCAATTTACCATGGGGAAAAAAATGATCTAATCTCTTTTTATTTAACATTACATTCCATAGTTTTCCAGTTTGATATAACTGTTTTGGGAGATGGAAGGAAGGAAGGATTTCTAATGCTGTCTGCCAGATTTTCACAGAGAAACTTAACAAGGAAGCTGGTAGGAAGTTAGAAGTCACTCCCACTCCCTCTGCATTTTTGCTAATCCTTGGTTCTTCTCTTTCTCTCTTTAAGTAAGAAAATAACTCTAAAAGAATGACCCAATGTCCACAGGGAACCCTGTTAGATTTCACATACATATTAGGGAAGGGTTTACCAGTTTGATAACATAAACAATTTACTCTAATGCTTAAGATCTGGTACTGGTCTAAGAACCATGAGACTATGAGTTCCAGTCCTGTTTTAGTCATTAAAAACTTTAGGCCAATCACTCTATCAACCAACCCATTTCACAGGGTGGTTGTTGTGAGGAAAATAGGAAGAAGAAAAAGTATTAGCTATATTTTCCACCTTGAGTTATTTCTAAACAATAATAGAGGTGGCATAAAAATAAATAAATAAGTATTTAATCACAAATTCTGTTGTGACCAGAAGAAACAATTCACTGACATGTTGATTAAAAGTATGTTAAACATAAAAAGGGAGTAATAAATAATATGCAGAGAAAACAAATATGACCACATATGTGACATTTATGTGGTATAATTGGCCTTCCTAAGTTGCCAGTACTTAACATTTAACTCCTTACCCAAGTCTTCAAAAAGAAGGATTGTACCTTCTATCTTGTAAAGCAAACTCAAGGCCTGGGAACCAGCCCCAGCCCACAGGATGCTTACATTTGACTTGTAGGGACACCCTGGAAGCAGCCCATTTTCACTTGCAGAACGCTCGGGCACCCCTGATATGAGTAATATATAGCTGGCCACCCCCACCCCACCTCCCGAGGTCAAACAAAATGCTGATGCAGCCCTCAATGAAATCGAGTTTAACACCCCTGTTGTAAAGCATTTCTTAGTTACTGGAAATAATATAATTGCAAGCCCACATGAAATTTCTAGGATTTGTGGGAGGTGTTATTTAAAAGTATATTACAGAAGTGAGTACACTCCCTCAAATTTTGTAAATATTTAAGTATATCTTTGCGTAGGACAACACTGAAGAAATGACACTTGGCTACAATTTAAAGTAGTGAGTATACAGCTTGTATAACAGTGTAATTGTGCTGTCTCCTCAAAATAAGGCAACACACAGCCATTAATGTCTAAACTGCTGGCAACAAAAGTGAGTATATCCCATAACCCTGGCAACATTGTTTCTTTTTGCTGGTAAACTGTCTGGCATTGTCTTCCAGTAAAGGTTTGTTTATCCACATTGAATATTTTCTAAAATTGAAGAAAGTGAAGACCAAATTTCCTAGTCTAATTTACCTAGTGGGGTTGACAGGTCATCTAGCAGATAAAGCCAGTTCGAGGGATAAATTTCATATTTCTGCTAGGTCACCAATTTTATATTGAAGTTCTTTAAGAACTCTCAAATGGGTGTATCAAGATATTGCTGGGTAATTCTTCAAGATATCACAGAATATCTTATTTTATCACTTCCACTTACTGTAGCAAATCTAACTGACAATTTTTAATTGACAAGCATGCAGAATATAGTATTAGTCCACAACATTTGCCTCTCAGTCTAGAACACAATATCTTCTAGCATCCCTTTTGATTGCCCTGAAGACAGATTGTTCTAAGACAGTGTTATTTAGACTATTTGGTATTAATTTTTTTACCCTGACCCATTCAGAATGAATAATAATTACCTCGTTTCTTTCACTATCTACAGGTCCACTTAGCTTTTTGATCTGATAGTGAGAGCATATTCCTAACTCTAATTTACTTTTGTGGCCTGATATTACTACCCCTCGCAGTTCATTGGAAAAGTCCAGTCTTCCAACATTTGCCAGTATAGGATTGTCTTTATATTGTCTTTAACCTAAATAATAGCATCTCTCCCATGTAAAGTATCCTTTCGGTAGAGATGGTAATAAGAAATAACTATTCCCTCTACTCCCTCAGGTTTTTGATCATAATTAAGCACTCTACTTCATTTTAATTCAGGAGTCTTCTCGTGCTGGAAAGAAATATTTGTATACAACAAGAGTTAGCACAAACGTTTCTTTTTAAAGCTTCTTTCTCTGGAATCCACTCATTAACTCACTGTCAATGTAGCCCTTTCCTTTATATTGTTTTCTTTAAAAAGTAGTACAATTTCAAAGCAAAAATCTCTCGGAACCTGTCATCTTTCCATCAGTTTGGGCTAAGCTCTGCTCTATCAAAGCTGTGAACCAGGCCAGAGTTCAACTTATAATATAAAGATTCAATTAATGTCAATTGAATTAACGGCCCCAACAGTAATCTGATACTGGCTAAACTTTCAAAAAGTAATTTTGATTGCTGGAATATCACTTTGTTTTATCTGTTTACACAGATTAATAACACATTCTAAATCCCTAAACATTGGAACTATTTTATCATTGTCCCAGTTTTCAAGAAAGGTGCAGCACAGATCACTCTAATTGCCATCTGATTAGTCTCCTAAACATTTCCAATAAATTATATGCACACTTTATTTTATGAGTTTCCAGACTGGCCACAACATGAAAAATTTATAGTTGACAAATAAGCAGGCTTTAAGGAAAGCAAGTCAATGATTGGCTAAAGTGTTAACAGAATATTACACTTTTTAGCAAAGAGATGCAGACATGTTTATTACCGCTCCCTATCATTGATTTCAAATTCATTCCTTAGGAAAGAATCTAGTAGAAATTACTTCATTTCCCTATACACTAGGGATTACTTTGCCTAATTAGAATGCTGCACAAAAATCAGTTACACAATTAAGATATACTAGCAGCATCTACCTCTTTGCAGATATTTTAATCCAGAAAGGTGAGAAAAAGGGTTGTATTTTTCATTCTTTCTCAATACTCAGCCATTGATTTTATTTTTTCTTCTTTTTATAATTCTATTTTCATTGCATTTTTACTTTTTTCCCACCTTGTGTGCTATCCAGAGCCAATCTTGAGATGATTGATGATTGTAATTCAATTGAATGGTCATCACTTAAGCCAAGACCAATTCCAACCCCCTCAAACTTCATAATAGAAGACAATGGCTGTGCTTCTCTATGTTGACAAAGCAGTTATTCTCTTTCTAACTCAGGCTAAGGATATAGTGGGCTGTTATCAATCTACTGTAAATAAAACAGCAACCTCCTATTGGCATAAAAGTTAGATATTGCATTGATGAATAGATGTAGATGAGGGATTGGGTGCCTGACTTTTCTTGATTTTTGTTTTGTTTTGTCTTATCACTTGTGATTTCATCACTATTGTCAGGCACTCAGGATTGTGTGCAACAAAGTAGGCGGCAAGAGATAGAGATAGAGATAGGAGAGAGAAAGGGAGGGAGGGAGGGAGGGAGGGAGGGAGGAGAGAGGGAAGCAGGGAGGATGGGAGAGATGATGATAGATGAATGGATAGATGGATGGATGGATGGATGGATTATTTAATGTTGAATCATTCTCTCAGATATTATAGAGCTCTCAAGTATGTACTTAGAATAACCCAAAGCCCTTAAATATTATCCAGTTTAGAGTCGCTTGTGATGTTTCAAAGATAGCACTCCTCAAGAAAAGCCCTCTTGACCATGGACTTACCAAGAACCAGAGTTTTACCCACCAGCAGCTATTTAGCATAGCTCTCCAGATAGGATGAATTAGGACACTAATTCTGTTACAACATAAAGAGGACATTTTTCACACCAGTAAATGACCTCTATGTTAGTTGTCTAGTGTCCTTCTTTAATAACTTCATTTGCAAATGAAGGTTGCTGTGGTACTGAGAATAACTTGTTTGTTTTCTATTGTTGGAATAGAACATTAACATCTTAGGAAGTCACATTTCTTTCTGATATTTTATGCAGGAACTTTGTCCTTTAATTCCACCAATATATATTTCAGTTTACCATTCACCAGTCACTGATCCCAAATGTTTATGTACACATGCACAAACATATATACTTTATACAAAGCTTAATGCTTAGTAAGCAGGCTTTTTAATACTTTATTCATGAAGTAATTTTATAGCCCTGCTATTAGTTTTTAATATTTAGGGTTTCTTTTTATTAGTAGTTTTTATTAGTGTTCTATTTTCATTTACAGTATTACAGTAAACTCTTTCTTTTAGTATTCCTGATTTTTAAAACTTTTGTCTTTTTTAATTTGAACCTTGTATATTAATTGTACAAATTGCTGGTCAGTGACCATAGCAATAAAGATTATGATTACAAATTATACTAATAAATCCAAGCATATGATGCCAAACTGTATACAATATATGTAAGAATTTCACTGATTGCATTATCATTTTAAAGCTACCATTAAAAAAAAAATCTTGGCAACAATTTAAAGGAATGGATTTTTACTTTTAACTTGCCTGTAAAATACAGTATATCTATCCCAATTCCCTCACAGTAGTTCCTTTTCTTGCCACTCCTCTTTCTTCTCTGCTGCTGGCCTAGATTTCAAATAGATTTGAATTTCGTGAAGAAAACTATTCAGTGCCATACATGTGCCAAATTTAATACAGCTGCAGTATTAAAATGGTGATGACGATGATGATGATGACGCAGGCAAAGAAAATACATTTTCATTTATATGGCACTTTCATTCATATGCTAAAAGTATTAGACATGAAGCTAAAAAATAGTGGGTTTTAGTCCTCCCTTAACATAAAAGTAGATGGGTATATTTGAACCAGTCCTTTTTGTCAGTTCTAGATTAGAAAATTGAAAAAAAAAATCCAACTAATCTACACTGGACTAGCATGAGTCCATAATCCTCAATTAAGAGGCTTCAATTGTGCAACCAATTGATTCAAGCTGATTATACACACAAATTACTTAGTGGCGATAAGAGTGGCCAAACGTGAGTATTGTGCCATTCTTATCGCTTCCGCAGATAACCGCCCTGCCACCCTGTTTGGGGTGACCCACTCCCTCCTTCACCAGAGGCTGCGGGAAGCCCCTTTGCAGGGTCGAGCAGAGGAATTTGGAGTGTATCTGCAGGATAAAATCACTCACATTCGGAACGAGCTGCCCTCCACTGAAAATGGCCCAGTCGGATTGTCCGATGCTGGTCTTGAGATAACACCTTGGGAGGAGTTTGATTTTGTCACTACCAAAGATATGGACAGGTTGTCAAAGAGACTTAAGGCTACCACATGTTTATTGGACCCCCGTCCCTCCTGGCTTGTACTGGAATCCTGGGAGACGACACGAGGCTGGCTCCATTTCATTTCATTTTCATTTTATTATATTTATATCCCGCCCTTCTCCACAGAGGACCCAGGGCGGCGCACAGGATATTGTGAACGCTTCCTTGAGTGAGGGATCCTTGCCTACCGTCTTGAAAGAGGCGGTGGTGAGGCCCCTCCTCAAGAAGTTTTCCCTGGACCCAGCATTACTGGAAAATTACCGTCCGGTCTCCAACTTTCACTTTTTAGCGAAGGTTGTAGAGAGTGTGGTGACTCAACAGTTTCCTCGACACCTGGAGGAAATTGATTATCTAGACCCATGCCAGTCTGGCTTCCTACCCGGTCACAGTACCAAGACGGTTTATTGTTTTTAATTTTCCTGTGCCCCACCTCGAGTCCCTTTGGGGGGAGAGAGCGGGTTATAAATAAATTTTATTATTATTATTATTATTATTATTATTATTATTATTATTATTATTATTATTATTATTATTATTATTATTGATTGCATTGGTGGATGATCTCTGGAAGGTGTAGAACAACCTCTATCCTAGTCCTATTAGACCTCTCAGCGGCTTTTGATACCATCGACCATGGTATCCTATTGCACCGACTGGGGGGGTTGGGAGTGAGAGGCACCGTGTTACGGTGGTTCTCGTCCTACCTCTTTGGTCGGTCACTATGTGTGTTGGCAGGGGGGCAGAGGTCGGCCTCGAGGCCCCTTATATGCGGGGTTCCTCAGGGGTCGGTCCTCTCGCCACTCCTGTTCAACACCTATATCAAGCCGCTGGGTGAGATCATTCGTGGTTTTGGGGTGGAATACCATCTATACGCTGATGACACTCAGTTGCACATATCCACCCCGAACCACCCCAAAGATGCCTTCGAGGTGCTGTCCCGGTGTTTGGAGGCCGTACGGGTTTGGATGGGTAGTAACAAACACAAGTTCAACCCATCCAAGACCGAGTGGCTGTGGTTTCTGGCACCCCGGTTCAGCCAGGTAAGTCCAACACTGGCCATTGGGGGCGAACTACTGGCCCCTGTGGAGAGGGCGCACAATTTGGGTGTCCTCCTGAACTCCTAGCTGTCCATGGAGGATCATGTGACAGCCGTGGCCAGGGGGGCATTTTATCAGGTATGCTTGATACGCCAATTGCGCCCCTTACTGGACCGAGCTGCCCTCTGCACAGTCACTCAAGCACTCGTGATGTCCAGCTGGACTACTGCAATCCTCTCTACATGGGGCTCCCCTTGAGGTACACTCGAAGGTTACAGCTAGTCCAGAACGCAGCCACGCGGGTGATCATGGGAGCCTCAAGGCAGTCCCACATAACACCTCTCCTGCGCCAGCTGCACTGGCTACCTGTGGCCTTTCGCGTGCGCTTCAAGGTGTTGACGACCATCTTTAAAGCGCTCCATGGCTTGGGGCCTAGCTACATGTGAGACCATCTCCAGCCCCATACATCCCTTCGACCGATCCGCTCCCATAGAGAGGGCCTTCTTCGGGTGCCATCGGCTGGGCAATGCTGGTTGGCAACACCCAGGGGAAGGGCCTTCTCTGTGGTGGGCCCTACCCTCTGGAATGACCTGCCCCCCAAATTACGCACCATCTCGGACCTCTGCCTTTTCCGCCAGCGTCTCAAAATGCATCTATTTCGGCCTAGCATAACCTCCCGATACTGACTTTTATTAGCTGTAAATTTTAATTAGGGGAATTTTAAAATGTTTTTAGCACAGGGTTATAGTTTAATAGGTTTTTAATAATCGTATAATAAGGCATATTTTAAGATGTATATTTATGTCCCGGTGCTTGGAAGCCGTACGGATCTGGATGGGTGGTAACAAACTCAGGCTCAACCCGTCCAAGACTGAGTGGCTGTGGCTTCCGGCGCCTCGGTTCAGCCAGATTATTCCAACTCTGGCCATTGGGGGCGAAACACCGGCCCCCGTGGAGAGGGCGCGCAATTTGGGTGTCCTCCTGGATTCCCGGCTGTCTATGGAAGATCATGTGGCAGCCGTGGCCAGGGGGGCGTTTCATCAGGTTCGCCTGATGCGCCAATTGCGCCCCTTACTGGACCGGGGTGCCTTACGCACAGTCACTCAAGCACTCGTCACCTCTCGACTCGACTACTGTAATGCTCTCTACATGGGGCTCCCCTTGAGGTGCACCCGAAAGCTGCAGCTAGTCCAGAACGCAGCCGCGCGGGTGATTACGGGAGCGCCTAGACACTCCCACATAACACCTATCCTGCGCGAGCTGCACTGGCTTCCTGTGGTCTTTCAGGTGCGCTTCAAGGTTTTAACGACCATCTTTAAAGCGCTCCATGGCTCGGGGCCTAGTTATATGCGAGACCGCCTCCTGCCCCATACATCCCTCAGACCGATACGCTCCCACAGAGAGGGCCTCCTCAGGGTGCCGTCGGCTGGACAATGCCGACTGGCGACACCCAGGGGGAGAGCCTTCTCTGTGGCGGGCCCAGCCCTCTGGAACGACTTACCCCCTGAACTCCGCACCATCTCCGACCTCCGCCTCTTCCGCAAGTGTCTGAAGACACACCTATTTCATCTAGCCGGCCTAGCGTAACCTCCATACTGACAATTAGATAGTTTTTAAACCTGGGATTTTAATTCGGTTTTAACGCAGGGTTTATTTATTAGAATAAGTATTTTAAATTTCATATATTTTATATATTTTGTATGTATTTTAACATCCCTGTGCGCCGCCCTGGGTCCTAACAAGGAGAAGGGCGGGGTATAAATTTAATAAAATAAAAATAAAATAAAATGTATATGTATAGTTTTTAAATTTCCTGTGCGCCGCCCTGGGTCCTTTTTTAGGAGAAGGTGCGGGTTATAAATGTGAATAAAATAAAATAAAAAATAAAATCCATATATATATGGAGAGAGAGGGAGAGAGGAGCGAGAAAGAAGACAAGAGAAGAGAAGGTGGTTTATAAAACTAGGAAATAGCTTTGCCCAGTTTTAATATTCTTGTTCTCTGTTCCAAGGGTTGTACACTTGGTGATTTTCAAGGGATGGATTTAAAAGCAGTTGTGTGAAATATATTAACGAATGCTTGAGAAGAGTCCAAGTATCATTTGTAGATAAGATAATATTGGCATGCTTTGATGTAGCATACCTTCCATTGTTTACCTTCACACCAGTGGTAGTCAACCTGGTCCCTACCACCCACTAGTGGGCGTTTCAGCTTTCATGGTGAGCGGTAGGGGTTTTGTCCGATACTGAAGCACTTTACTTTTTTTAATTTAATTGACTACTTTATAAATCACCATTACTGTGGAACTGGTGAGTGGTTAGAAAAGTTTACTACTAACAGAGATATAAAAGTGGGTGGTAGGTATAAAAAGATTGACTACCCTTGCTGTACACCCTGGAACACGCAAAAAATGATTTGCTCTGATTATCTTAAACTCTTGTTCAGAATTATTTTTATAAGCATTGCAAAGCAAAGCATTTTCATGTCTAAAAGCAAAGAAGAGAAACAGCTGCTTAATCTGATACTAATATTTAATTGTCTGAATGAAACTGAAATCTTTTGTTTGGACTTGTTCTGATTATTTTGGTTTTTTTAAAAAAAATTCTATAAGGCATAACTGTGGTTTACCTCTACAGAGCCTCCTTTTATAAGTTTGGTTTCTAATATTGCTAAGATCAGGAGTAACAGCTAGAAATATTGATAATATATTTATAATAAATTTTAACCTAGTCTTTAAAACCATCATTCCTATTGAGTAAAAATATTGATCCTGATTCAAAATATACGTATTTATATTGAAATTTGTTTAGCATTAGTCATGATTAAATAAAAACACCTTAGTTGTAAAGGGATTAATATATTTCTAATTTTACAAAAAACAGTTGCAAGCATATCAGGAGTACAAAAAGGGGAGTTTCTCAGATGCATGTTGCTTGAAAGAGATATGATGAACCTATGATATCTCTTAATATCACTCTATAATTTCTCAAATTCCATTTGATACTTCACTGTAATTGATGAAAACCCATTGATAGGAGCTTTAAATATAGTTTTTGAATAGATTTCTATCCATTAAATTGCCATGCCACCAGGTTACACTTAACTATCAAGCTAATCAGGAAATTGTGGGGTATTTTATCAAGTACATTACTAAAATACATATTAAATCTACAGTGTTACCATAATCTATTAAGGAAGTTGTCTGATTTTTTAAAAATGAGCCAAATTATCTGGCAAGATTTGTTTTTGATTAAGCTGTGCTGTTATAATTACCACATTATTTTCAAAGGTGCCTTCAAATTGATTGCTTTTGTAATATGTTTTGGATCATGCCACATGCAATTGCAACTATTTTAAGCAATAAAAATATTAATAATAAAGATCTTAATTATTCCAAAATTTGATATACTATATTCATAAACCTTGAATAATTACAACCCTGCTGATATGGTGTATTATTAAAACTCTTGAATCAAATGGTCTAACTTATGGAATGTGTCCAACATGTCTATGTCTACTGTTGAATTGAAATTTGGCAAATTTTATAAAGATGATGATATAAAAATTATCATAAAGTGTTTGTTGATATAATACAAAATGTCATAAAACGTTTCTTGTGGTCAACTTCTGATGTTTGACTATGCCATATAGTTCAACATGGGCTACTTTGAAGGCAGATACATCTCTGAATATTACCTTGAACTTCTAAGAACTTTTCTAGTACTTTAAAAGTTCTGCCATTGTTGATTTATTTATTTATTTATTTAATTAGATTTATACACCGCCCTTCTGCAAAGAGGACCCAGGGCAGCGCACAGGAATTTAAAAACACATACAAAAATCACAATACAAAATTTAAAAACGTATTAAATTACCCATCCTGCGCTAAAAACCAATTAAAATCCCAAAAATTAAAAACTGTCTAAAATAGTCACAGTGGAGGTTATGCTAGGCCGGCTTGGTGAAAGAAATATGTCTTTAAACACTGGCAGAAAACCAGAAAACTTTAAACCCGCCACAGAGAAGGCTCTTCCCCTAGGTGTCGCCAGTCGGCATTGTCCGGCCGACGGCACCCTGAGAAGGCCCTCTCTGTGGGAGCGGATCGGTCGAAGGGATGTATGGGGCAGGAGACGGTCTCGCATATAACTAGATCCGTACGGCCTCCAAACACTGGGACAACACCTTGGTGGCATCGTTGGGGGGGTCTGGGGTGGATATGTACAGCTGAGTATCACCAGCATACAGATGCTATCCCACCCCAAAACCATGGATGATCTCGCCCAGCGGCTTCATATATGTGTTGAATAGGAGGGGCGAGAGGACCGACCCCTGAGGAACCCCGCATAAGAGGGGTCTCGAGGCCGACCTCTGCCCCCCTGCCAACACATATTGTGACCGACCAGAGAGGTAGGATGAGAACCACCGTAAAACGGTGCCTCCCAGTCCCAACCCCACCAGACGGTGCAATAGGATACCATGGTCGATGGTATCAAAAGCCGCTGAGAGGTCTAACAGGACTAGGATAGAGGAATATCCTCTATCCCGCGCCCTCCATAGACTGACATCATCAACCAACGCGACCAATGCCATCTTGGTACTGTGACCGGGTCGGAAGCCGGACTGGCACGGGTCTAGATAATCAATTTCCTCCAGGTGTCGCGGAAACTGTTGGGCCACCACACTCTCTACAACCTTCGCTAAAAAGTGAAAGTTGGAGACCGGACGGTAATTTTCCAGTAATGCTGGGTCCAGGGAAAACTTCTTGAGGAGGGGCCTCACCACCGCCTCTTTCAAGACGGTAGGCAAGGATCCCTCACTCAAGGAAGCGTTCACAATATCCTGGAGCCAGCCTCGTGTCGTCTCCCAGGATTCCAGTACAAGCCAGGAGGGACGGGGGTCCAATAAACATGTGGTAGCCTTAAGTCTCTTTGACAACCTGTCCATATCTTTGGTAGTAACAAAGTCAAACTCCTCCCAGGATGGTGTCTCAAGAACAGCCTCGGACAGTCCGACTGGACCACTCTCGATGGAGGGTAACTCATTCCGAATCCGAGTGATTTTATCCTGCAGATAAATCCCAAATTCCTCTGCTCGTCCCTGCAGAGGGGCTTCCCGCGGCCTCTGGTGAAGGAGGGAGCGGGTCACCCCAAACAGGGCGGCAGGGCGGTTATCTGTGGATGCAATAAGGGTGGCACAATACTCATGTTTGGCCACCCTTATCGCCACTAAGTAAGTCCTAATATAGGTTCTCACTAGTGTTCAGTCGGCTTCGGAGCGAGAAGATCTCCATCTGCTCTCTAGGCATCTCTTGTGGCGTTTCATCTCCCTCAGCTCCTCGGTGAACCAAGGAGCCTGGGTTATTTGTCGCCGCAAGAGAGGCCGCAAGGGCGCGACTTGGTCCAAGGCCCCCATGGCCGCACTTAACCATGCGGCCACTAGGTCCTCAGTCGAGTCGCGGGACAAGGCCACAGGAATTGGCCCAAGCTCCCTCTGGAACCTTACCAGGTCCATCAGGAGCCTGGGGCGGAACCATCTAGGAATATCAGGCTGCGCCTCCCCGCAGTGAGGTGTGGCGATTGGAAAGTCCAGCCGAAGGAGGAGGATGGCATTGAGGAAATATCCCTAAAAAAATTACCCAACAAATTACATGTTGTATCATGGGTGAAATGCTCTGAAGTCTGTTACCAGTTCACTTCACTACTGATTCACTTCATGTGTGCAGGCACTACTGCACAGTGCTGCAAAAGGATAATTAAGAAGCCTTTTCTGAGTCTGCAAAGATAAGTACAACAGCAGGGGGGGGAAACAGCTGTGCTGCATGATTTAGATTTACTAGGAAGCAGGATTTCCTGCTTTCTAGTGAATATAAATTGTGTGGTACAATTGATTGTCATACAGCTGATCGTCGGAGCTACTGATTCGCCTCAACCAGTAGCATTTTTTAACTACCAGTTTGGGTGAACCGGTAGTATTTTTACTACCGGTTCAGGTGAACCAGTCCGAACTGGTAGCATTTCACCCCTAGGTTATATACTATTTTTTAAAACTTCAGATTCCATGGTAATGTGATGTTCAATTATTGTTATAATCAAATTATGTGCATGCATAATTCTTTAAATAAGCAAAGTCTTTGGCATAGGCTCATAAGTATTTACAAAATAGAAATAGTTGATAATAAAGCTTAGGACAATAGCATAAGTCTGTATTGACAATCAAATAGCCAATATGTCTAAGTCCATTCCAAGGATTACTAAGGATTAGTATGCACTTTATACACATTTATAAATCAATTACTAAAGTGTAAATTATAGTATTTTTTCTATTTTTTAAACAAAATGATCAGAGTAGTATAAGTCTGGGGGGGGGGGGGAATGGTTAAAAAATTTAACATGGTAAAATAATGATACCCACCACAATTTTCCTATATCAACATTTAAACAATAATTCATAAATGCTTTCTCAATCTCTTTCTCTCACTCTCTTTCTCTCTTTTTTACTTCCAAAAATTATTCCCATGTCTGGTGAAGCTTTGCCAGCTCATTATTCAGTTGGAAATGCAGCTTCCAAACAGAATCTATTTTTATCTACATGCATTGAAAACCAGTCTTTTAATTTAGGTGGTTTGGCATTCTGTTGTGACCCTTTTCAATACATGAGCCTCTTGTCATTGAATTTAAATCATCAGTGGGGAAAAAGAAGGACGGACTTTGATTTGGCAAAGAAGTGTCAGTGCTCATTTTTCTCTCCCTTTCTCTCTCTCTCTCTCTCTCTCTCCCTCTCCCTTTCTTATACTATCACAGGCACCCAAATATCACAATGATTAGCACAATGGTATAAAAACATAGTCTTCAAATACTTTCCATATTTTTCTGGCTTTGTATATTTTTAAGATGAGGAAACGCATGCTTCTCCAAAAATTCTTGGGCTGCAACTTTCAATCTCTCTACCACAAAACAGCAATCTGGGCCAACAAGCAGCGACTTCTCCGTTTACACAAACTCATCAACAAGTATAAATGTTTTTGCAATAATCAGGAAATTATTGACCAAAGACAACACCCCCTTTCTGATAAACGATAGAAATGTTAATACTCTTGGCAAAATTGTTTTTGCACTAATTACTGTATCCATCTGCTCTGAAAGATTGATTAGATTAAAAATGTTTGTTCTTCTTTTCTCAGCAATGATGAGCTTCTTCTTGACATTAGGTTAGTCCTGTTAGTGTCTCTGCAGAGATGGATATACAGTTTTAATCAAACTAAAGTAAAGGTTCATTTTAAATTGAAATAAGTCACTATTCTTTCTTAAGGAAATTTGAAGGGGAAAAAAGCAACATTTGTATGGATGCAGAATTGTAAAATTGATATCGTTTGGCTGATGCAGCCAGTGTTTGTAGTCTTTTCCATTGCTTTGTCCAGTTTCTCAGTTTATTGCAACAACTTATTGCAAATGTATGAACATCACAGTTTTTTTTTCTTGAACTACCAAAAGGCAGATTAACTCAGACTCAATAGACAAAGCAATGGAAGCATGGAGAGTTGACTGATTTTTCTAATGCTTTTCAGTGACTTGATGGAGACTATTATTTTAAAAAAAGAAAGCTATGTGTTTTGTATTTGTGTGTGTTTGTGGTTTTTTTTAAAAAATCTGCTTTATTTTTCTGTTCTATCAGTCTTGCTTTTTCTCTCTCTTTGTTTGTCCCTGGATGGCTACTTGATCCTTCTAATTGTTTTCTAAAGTTTTACTCTGTATGAGAGAAATAGAACTTTTACTTCATACTAGCTTTGAGGGAAAGAAGCACCTCTTCTTTTCCATTTTCTTAGCTGTTGTCTTCTGTGTTGTTGTCCATCGTTATCAGGGTGACAATCTTTAAATCTATCTCTTTAAGGCCTGCTTATGGGCTCTCTTTATTCAAACTTTTTTTCATGAGGTCTCTGGCTGCAAAGAAATTGGGTTACCACCTTGCCTTTCCACCTCATCTCCTCCTCAAAACCTCTTTTAGCTGGCAGTTGGGCCATCTTGATGAAGCAGGAGGGCCAAAAAAAATGAGAAAGGAGTACTTCCATTTTACTTATCAACTTTTTTAAAATTTTCTCCATTTGGCAATTACTGACTCGGTGGTGGGATTCAAAATATTTTACTACCAGTTCTGTGGCTGTGGCTTGGTGGGCATGGCAGGGGAAGGATACTGTAAAATCTCCATTCCCACCCCACTCCAGGGGAAGATATTCCCTCCCTATCAGCTGGGACTCAGGAGGCAGAGAATAGATGGGGCAGAGCCAGTCAGAGGTGGTATTTACCAGTTCTCTGAACTACTCAAAATTTCCGCTACCGGTTCTCCAGAACTGGTCAGAACCTGCTGAATACCATCTCTGTACTTCCACCCATTTCCTGTTCTCTGCCTCTGCCTACATTTGTTACTATTACTTTGCAAGTTTTTTTCAGAAATAGAGCTCCACATTTCCACGTCAGATTATAGGTACTTCCCCACCACCTTTCTTTTTCTTGTATTCTACAAGTATAAGTATAATCTTTATTGTAATTGTACTTAAATACAACAAAATTGGTTTTAACCTCTCTGGTGCAAAATTATAGCAGAAACAAAAAAAGAAAGAAAAAGAAAAAAAACTAGCATGTGCATGGAGTGATTGTGGTTGTATTTAAAAGTTTGACAGTCCAAGGATAGAAACTATCTTTAAACCTGTTTGTTTGGCTGGTTATACTTGACGTCTTCTGCCCAATGGTAGAAGGGCAAAGAGACACTGACCAGGGTATAAATCATCTCTGAGTATCTTCCTTACTCTGCTAAAGCAGCGAGATCTGGTGATGTCATCCAGTGGTGTCAGAGAGCAACCAATGGCTTCTTGTGCCAAACTGATCACTCTCTATAATGTCTTCCTATCCACAGCTGTTAAACCAGCATACCATACTGTAATGCAATATGTGAGGACACTTTCTATGATGGACCAATAGAAAGAGGTCATCAGCTGTTGTTCCACCTGATTTTTTCGCAGGACTCTAAGGAAATGAAGTCTCTGTTGGACCTTTCCAATCACCTGTTTTTCCAGGTGAGATTTTGACTAATAAGCAGTCCCAAGAATTTAAAAGAGGAAACCCTCTCCACACAGCCCCCCTCAATATACAGTAGGGCAGGTTCCTCTCTGTGCTTCCAGAAATCTAGCACCATCTCCTTTGTCTTACTAGTATTTAGATGTAAGTTGTTTCTTGAGCACCATGCAGATATATTCTGGACTTCTTCCCTGTATGCTGATTTGTCCCCTCCAGTTATGAGACCCACCACTGTTGTGTCATCTGCAAATTTTATTATGATGTTGGATGGATCAGAGAATATGCAGTGATATGTATACATCAAGTGCAGGTAGAAACTGAGCACACAGCCCTGAGGAGAGCCAGTGCTGAGCTTCAGCGTGGAAGATGTAAAGGATCCAACCCTTACTGTTTGTGGATGATCCGTCAGGAAGTCTTTGATCCATTCACAAGTGAGGAGAGGGAAATTCAGGTCAGTCAACTTTTCAATGAGAATGCCTGGTAAGATGGTGTTAAAGGCTGAGCTATAGTCTATAAAAAGCATTCTGACATAATTCCCAGATTTCTCAAGGTGGCGCAGTGCAATATGTAGAGCAGTGGTGGTGGTGTCCCCTGTCAACCTGTTGCTTCTATAAGCTAGTGTTGATCAAAATTTGGTGGAAGGCAGGACCTGAGGTGTTATAGGACCAGTCTCTCAAAACACTTCATCATTATAGATGTCAGTGCAATGGGCCTATAGTCATTCAAGCTTTTTAGGGCTGCTTTCTTCGGAACTGGGATAATTGTGGCTGCTTTCAAGCATGATAAGACTCTAGTCTGTTGCAGGGAGAGGTTAAAAATCCTTGTCAGGACCTCGGTTAATTGGTCGGCACAGGTCTTTACCACTTTCCCTAACACCCCGTCTGGACCTGCAGCTTTGTTAGGATTTATACCCTTCAGCTCAGCTCTCACTTGATGTTCATACAGGGTGAGTGGCTGGAGGTTAGAGGGCCTTTGGACTAGCACCACAGAGACTGATCTTTTGACCTCAATGTGGGCAAAGAAGCTATTTAGCTCCTCCATTAGCAGGGCTTTAACATTGGCTATTTTTTTTGTATTGCCCTTGTAGTTGGTTAGGTGTTGTAGCCTCTGCCACACCTGTCTTGAGTTACTATCTTCCAGATACTTCTCTACCTTTTGTTTGTATTTCTGTTTAGTCGCCTTAATGCCTCTTCTCAAGTTTGCCCTGGCTTCATTGTATTTGTCTTTGTTTTCTGCCTTGAAGGTGGAGTTTCGGACTCTCAGAAGTGATAGTACCTCTGCTGACATCCAGGGTTTACAATTACTGTAAACTCTGATGCATTTATTCACTGTTACATTGTTTGTGCATGTTTTAATGTATGAGACTACAGTTTCAGTGAATTCTTGCAACTCCAAATGTTCAAATATACTCCACTCGGTAGTCTCAAAGCAGTTCTGCAACTGACAGTGCTTCCTCTGGCCAGATTTTGTCAGTTTTCAAGACTGGTCGTATCCTTTTCCTAAGGGGGATATACTTTGGGCACAGCAGCAGAGAGATGTGGTCAGACATACCCAGATGGGAAAGGGGGATTGCTCTATATGTCTGTCTTAGGTTTGAGTACATATGGTCTAGAGTATTTTTACCTCTGTTGGTACACTACACATACTGCACAAACTTTGGGAGAACAGACTTTAGACCGACTTAATTAAAATCCCCAGCCACGATAAAAGCACCCTCAGGGTAAGTTTGTTGCTGCCTCTCGATGGTGTCCTGTAACTTAGAGAGCGCTATGCTAACATTTGCATCAGGTGAAATATAAGCAGTGATAACTATAACAGACTCTTATTTACTCTCTAGGTAAATAAAATAGCCAACAAATGACAGTTATGAATTCCACATCTGCAGAATAGTGTGTAAGCAACTCTACTGTTGGTACACCAGTTATTATGTGTGTAAATACAAAGTCCTCCACCTTTGCTTTTACCAGAGTTGGTGTTTCTGTCAAAGTGGTGTGTGGTGTAGTTAGTTAGCTCCACTGATGCATCCAATACAAATGGATGAAGCCAGGTCTCTGTGATGATCATCACACAGCAGTCACAAATGAGCTTATTTGCTGCCATCCATATCTCTAGTTCATCAGTTATGTAGGCAAAGGATCTAGAGTTGGTTAGAAAAATGCTTGGTAATGCTGGTCTGTGAGGCTGCTTCCATAACCAAACTAGCAAACCAGCTCTGCATCCCTGCTTCTGCTTCTGCTCTCTTTGCCACGTCCTAGGCCTAACAATGATCCATGAAGAGCCTGGCAGTCTTACTATGTCACTCGGTATAATATGAGACTGCTGGAAGTCGCTGGTAATATCTAGTCGATTAGAAGATCAAATCTTTAGTAACTCCCTGCGGGTATAGACTAGTTTTTGCCTAACTCCATTGTGACACCAGGGTCCTCAAAGCTGCAGCATCTAAGCATGCTGCCATCTTGGGGGGGGGGGGAAGGGATTCTTTTTTCCATTCTAATTTATACATTCCTTTTGCATTGAACTCCAAGTAGCCCTAGAGATTTTCTGGCAAATATGTAGGTTTTGTATAATATTAACCCTGCCTGCCATTGTTTGTAAAGTGTAATTCCCATCTGTTGGCATTTGGACATAGAGTAAGTAAGAGTCCAGGCCAGGTCAGGAAGAGACATAAAGGAAGTACTGCTGCTTTCCACCCTGAATGGTACACAACCATTGATAAAAAGGAACATAACTCTATTCTCCCTATTGACAGAAGCTGGAGGAATAAGAAGAGGAAAATAGAGCTACCAGCAAGGAACTAGTGAGTATTATTTGGAACTCAGAACCATACTAATCTCAGAGGTTTCAGTTTAAGAGCTAAAATAAAATTAGACAAAATAATGTTCTGCACTATTAGTTAGTTCTCATTTCATGGGAGGTTTTGCTTTGTTTTTAACGTTAAGAAAAGACCTCCATTAGCTCTCACTCATGATTTTACAATGATAGCACTATTATTAACAGTTGTGTTGTAATATTTTACTTTTTGATATGTACTATAACTGATAGATATAACAATATATTTATAAATATATATTTGTTGGGTAGGGGAAGGTTGTTTGCATGATAGGATTTAGATTTTTTTGATGGATTGGTGGGTCCTAGAAGCAGTTCAAACCTTCTGGATTAGATTATGAAAGAGTCCAAATGCCCATAATGTCTTTCTTGTGTTTGAGCTCAGCTGTAGAAATACAACCTGTTTTCCTTTCCACCTCTTGGCAATGTATGTTCCTAGTGAAGAGCTTCATGTCAATTAGCTCGCTGCATCCACCAGCACCTGCAAAGATGGTTGGCCTGTGATTGGAATATGAATGCCAGCCAAATAGTAAATCCCTTAAAGAGGTACAGAAGAAAAACATCCTTTCCTCCAATTAAGCTGAAATCGCTGCCTGACTCGCCCTGGACTGTTACTTGCACTAAGTCCAAATGCCACTGCTCCAACAGATGGGAATTGTAAACAATGGCAGGCAGGACTAATTTTATACAAAACCTACATATTTGCCAGAAAAACTATCACTATTTGGTGTTGAATCTAAAGGGAATATATAAAATCAGAATAGAAAAGAAAACTGTTATAGAACAGAAGAAAACGATAGATGGTAGAGAATTACTTGCATTCTAACGAAATTAATGTGGAGCTGTATTTCTGAAAGAAGTGCAAAATAATAGTAACAAATGTTGGCAGATGGCAGGGAAACTTACCAATAAGCAAATAGGAAGTGGGTGGAAGAAGTAAGTAATTGCCAAATTAGGGAGGAGATTATAAGTAAATTTGAAAGTTTAAGATTGGAATTAATTTTTAATTTATCAGAAACCTCTTTTTCTACATCTTCAATAATTTTCAGTGTTCTGGACATTTCTGAATTGGTAGGATACAGACAACAGTAAGCAGGCTTGGAAAGTGGTCTCTAGAGTAGAGACCCCAACTTGCATAGGATAGTGCTTCAGATAAAGATTTGGTTGCACTTGTGACAACTGGAGAAAATATGTCAAAACTGGTTCCTATTATAGCATTATCGGGTAATAGTTAATAGGTGTAATTATTTTTACAACTATTTTAATTTACCCTCCTAATAAGCATTTATATGAAATACTTAATTTAGTTTAGTTTATTTTCAATTTATATACCGCCCTTTTCACCAAAAAGGGACTCAGGGCGGTGCACAGAAAGATAAAACCCCACAAAATACAAAAATTAAAAAACAATTAAACCCATACAGCTGTGCTAAAATTGAATAAATAGTTAAAACCATAAATAACAAATTAAAATAGTCCCTAATCTATGTCAGGCCGGCGAGACGAAAGAAATGAGCTTTTACCATCCGACGGAAGAGTCGTAGGTCCGTGATGGTATGGATATCGGGGGGGAGGTCGTTCCAGAGTGTCGGACCCACCACAGAGAAGGCTCTTCCCCTGGGGGTCGCCAGTCGGCATTGACCGGCTGACGGCACCCTGAGAAGGCCAACTCTGTCAGAGCGGACAGGTCGAAGGGAGGAATGTGGTAGGAGGCGGTCTCTCAAGTAACCAGGACCCGAGCCATGGAGCGCTTTGAAGATGGTAACTACGACCTTGTAGCGCACCCGGAAGACCACAGGCAGCCAGTGTAGCTCGCACAGGAGAGGTGTTACATGGGAGTAATGAGAGACTCCCAGAATCCCCCGCGTGGCTGCATTCTGCACTAGCTGGAGCCTCCGGGTGCACCTCAGGGGAAGCCCCATGTAGAGGGCTTTGCAGTAGTCTAGGCGGGAATTAACGAGGGCTTGAGTGACCGTGCGTTATTATAGCATTATCGGGTAATAGTTAATAGGTGTAATTATTTTTACAACTATTTTAATTTACCCTCCTAATAAGCATTTATATGAAATACTTAATTTAGTTTAGTTTATTTTCAATTTATATACCGCCCTTTTCACCAAAAAGGGACTCAGGGCGGTGCACAGAAAGATAAAACCCCACAAAATACAAAAATTAAAAAACAATTAAACCCATACAGCTGTGCTAAAATTGAATAAATAGTTAAAACCATAAATAACAAATTAAAATAGTCCCTAATCTATGTCAGGCCGGCGAGACGAAAGAAATGAGCTTTTACCATCCGACGGAAGAGTCGTAGGTCCGTGATGGTATGGATATCGGGGGGGGGTCGTTCCAGAGTGTCAGACCCACCACAGAGAAGGCTCTTCCCCGGGGGGTCGCCAGTCGGCATTGACTGGCTGACGGCACCCTGAGAAGGCCAACTCTGTGAGAGCGGACAGGTCGAAGGGAGGAATGTGGTAGGAGGCGGTCTCTCAAGTAACCAGGACCCGAGCCATGGAGCGCTTTGAAGATGGTAACTACGACCTTGAAGCGCACCCGGAAGACCACAGGCAGCCAGTGTAGCTCGCACAGGAGAGGTGTTACATGGGAGTAATGAGAGACTCCCAGAATCCCCCGCGTGGCTGCATTCTGCACTAGCTGGAGCCTCCGGGTGCACCTCAGGGGAAGCCCCATGTAGAGGGCTTTGCAGTAGTCTAGGCGGGAATTAACGAGGGCTTGAGTGACCATGCGTAGGGCATCTCGATCTAGAAAGGGGCGCAACTGGCGTATCAGGTAAACCTGATAGAAGGCCCCCCTGGCCACGGCCATCACATGGTCATCTAAGGACAGCCGTGAGTCCAGGAGGACACCCAAGTTGCGGGCCCTTTCCGCGGAAGCCAATGACTCGCCCCCGATAGCCAACGATGGAGTTAGTTGGCTATATCGAAACCACAGCCACTCGGTCTTGGACGGGTTGAGTTTGAGTTTGTTCCTCCCCATCCAGAGCCGCACGGCCTCCAGACACCGAGACAGCACTTCCACGGCATCATTGGGGTGGCCAGGGGTAGAAATGTACAGCTGCTTGTCGTCAGTGTACTGATGGTATTCTACCCCAAAGCCACAGATGATCTCACCCAACGGCTTCATGTAGATGTTAAACAGGAGGGGTGAGAGAACCGAACCCTGAGGTACCCCACATAAAAGGGGCCTCGAGGTCAGTACACACTGCGACCGGCCAGAGAGGTAGGAAGAGAACCACTGCAATACAGTGCCTCTCAATCCCAGCCCCTCCAGCCGGTGCAGGAGGATACCATGGTCAATGGTATCAAAAGCCGCTGAGAGGTCTAATAGGGCCAGGACAGAGGAACAACCTCTGTCTCGGGCCCTCCAGAGATCATCAACCAACGCGACCAATGCCGTCTCCGTGCTGTGCCCGGGACGGAAGCCGGACTGGCGCGGGTCTAGATAGACAGTTTTCTCCAGGTGTCGGGAGAACTGTTGAGCTACCACACTCTCTACAACCTTAGCCAAAAAGCTAAGGTTGGAGACTGGACGGTAGTTGGCCAATAATGCTGGGTCCAGGGAGGGCTTCTTGAGGAAGGGTCTCACCACCGCCTCTTTCAAGGTGGTCGGAAGAGACCCCTCACTCAGAGATGTATTCACTATCCCCTGGAACCAGCCTCGTGTAACCTCCGGGGAGGCCAGTACTAGCCAGGAGGGACACGGGTCCAATAAACATGTGGTAGCATTCAGTCGTCCCAACAACCTGTCCATGTCATCAGGAGTCACAAAGTCAAAGTCTTCCCAAAAATGGTCTCAAGACCTGCCCCCGATTGCCCGCCCAGATCTACCTCATTGGAGATAAAGCTCACTCCGGATTTGAGCGACTTTGTCCAGCAGATATTGACCGAACTCCTCTGCACGACCCTGTAAAGGAGCTTCCCGCGGCCCCTGTTGCAGAAGGGAGTGGGTTACTCTAAACAGGGCGGCAGGGCGGTTATCTGCAGATGCGATAAGGGCGGCGAGATAGTTACGTTTTGCCGCCCTTATCGCCACGAGGTAGGTCCTTAAGTGGGACCTAGCGCGTGTTCGATCAGATTTACCCAACAGAATGATAATTCAATTATATATAAAATATTGGGACTTACATTGGAATGTAAGTATTATAAAGTCTAAAGAGTTATGCTAATGGAAAATTATAATATGGATATTTGATGCAATGATGAAGTTTTAAAAATACTTCTGAATGCAAACAATACACATCAATAAATGAATTCTTGTTTCCAAACTACAAGAATGAGAGACCTGCATATTGTGCAGGAAGAGAAAAAGATAATGGCAAAGAATGTAGTCTTAGAGGGCTAAGAATTGTTCAGAGGTTAAACAGCAAGAGAAAAATGGAAAGCAATGGAAAGATTAAATGGAAAGAAAAAAAATTTAAAAAGTAGAAGTGGGTGAATAGGGCTAAACAAGAAGCTCTTAGCAAAACAAATGGAAATAAAAATAAAATGTGATGAAATTATTTGGAGTGAAAAGAGAAACATGTTAAAGTGAATATTTCAGTTTTGTATGGGAGTGGCATTAATATATAGAAGATGGAATGTAAATGAATAAACGTTGGTATCCAAATGAAAATATGATAAAAAGGAAAATATAAATGCAGAGAAATTGTTTAAAAAGTAGCAAGGCTACATGTGTAGATGATATAAGTGAAAAAAATATTAAAATATAGACATGCTTATGAAACATCTGTTTGACTTGTTTAATACATGTATAAATGTTCCCTTTGTGTCTAACATATGAAATAACTCTCTTAGCATTCTACTATACACAAGAAAAGTTACAAGACATTAATTTGTTAAAGGTTTGCTGGGAAATTATTCCTGGCATAATTCTGATCAAAAGTTACAAGATATGACACTGAATAAAATTGGGAAATACTCTGCTGGGCAGGGCAGATCTTTGGCAAATTCATGAATGTGGGAAAATTTATTGTTTGTGGATTGAAAAATCAAGTTCACTATATTTGCCAAGGAAAATAAAAGAATAATAAGTTGTATGTAAATAGTGGAACATTAGAACAACTATATGCTTCTTGGCCTCCAGGTTAAGAGCAAGTGTGTAGTTGTGTACGATATTTAATAAAGAGAAAAACTGATGGAGAAGATTTTAAGTTAATGTATAAAAATGGTGGTTGAAAGATAGTGGGTAGCACATTTTCTATTGTGAAGTAGGAATAACAAAAGAAATGGAAAGCTTTGTGCATATATTCAGTGCATGTTTCAATTTATTATACTGAAGTGGGAATTTGGTATGACAACAGAAATACAAAAAGTTGAACTGGGAATGGTTTAAATGTGCAATGAACAAAAAGAATCAATGTGTAATGATTTGTAGACTGACTACAAAAAATAGTAACCTCAGTTATAGAAATAAAGTGGACAGAAATGATTTGGTAATAGAGAGAGAATGAATCAGGTTTAAACTGCAAAACAAATATATGAGAGAAGACTGAATTGGTTGAAATGAAAGGAGATATGGAAACATCATGATTGTATGAAGTTGCTGAGATCCTAAAAAGGAAGTAGGAAGTTAAAAGAATAAAAGGCAGAGTACCAATTGCTAAATGAACAACAACAACAACAACAACAACAACAACAATAATAATAATAATAATAATAATAATAATAATAATAATAATAATTTTTAATTTGTTGACCGCTCCTCTCCCCACAGGGACTCGGAGCGGTGCACAGGGAAAACTGATTGATAAGTTTTTAAAAGTTATACTTTTTTCTAATTATAGCCATGGGTGCATGATTAAATGTTACAATATATATTATTGTTGTCTATACTTATTTGATTTCTGGTATAATTTGCCTTAAGATTGGATTTCCAAGTATTTGTCTTGTCAGTGTTGGTCTTACCAGAATAACAAAGTAACAGAATTGGAAGGAGCCTTCGTGGTCTTCTAATTCAACACACTGTTCAGACAGGAAACCTTATACCATTTCAGATAAATAGTTGTCCAATCTCTTCTTTAAAACTTTCATTGTTGGAGCATTCAAAACTTCTGGAGGCAAGTTGAACTTCTGGAAGCAACCATTCATATATATTTCTCCAGCTGAGCTGATATTACTTTTCAAGGGTATTTGGTGATGTTTTCTTCAAGGAACCTCCCAAATAAGTTACATTTGATTGACAGGATTCTGCCAGTTGCTTTCCTTTTCCATAAACCAATAACTCAAGGGTATTAACCTGCTAAAGCAGGGACTTCTCTCTAGCCATATTATTTAGGTGATACACATTGTGGCAGATTGCCAATAATGCAACTGTTCTTGTCTTGATAGAACAAGAAGTGGCTTATAAACTAGTTATTTTGAGCCTGATTAAACACTGGAACCATCCTAGCTTCATTTCTGAATTGTCCTTTGGTTGCCTGTGTCAAAATATCTTGACCTTTTGATTCCCATAAGCCAAGAATCCTTTACTTAAAGAAAACTGACAGATTTCTTTACTTATGCCTGAGTAAATAGGGCCAAGAAGCTACTAAGCTACTCCATAGTTATTTCAAAGAGCAGATTTCAGCTGGAACACAACAGCTTGGGAGGGTCGAAGCAATTTCCACAGGGTCTAATTTTCTGTATGAAGAATATCCAGGGTTATGCTTTCTGCATAACCCTCTTTCTTTCTATTACAACCTCATTTTTTAATCATTAAAAATGTATCCATTTTCACAAAACCGAAACACTGCATTTTCATGATGTCAAGTTACAAGTGATGATAAACATTTTTTGCAAAACACAATGCTTCCAAAATTCTCCTGATGAGCTAAGGAAATTAGGAATTTGCAGAGTTGGTAAGGTTAAATTAAAAAACTACTTTAATTTAAAATAATATAGACACACAGATAGAAAGAAATGCCATATATTGTAAATTATAAAGAAAAGGAAAAGGGGTTTATTTACTTTACCTAATGCAGCCTCTCCCAATCTCCCATGCTGACTATATATCAAACAAGAGAAGATTGGTCTAAATCAGGGGTGTCAAACTTGCGTTGTCACCTGATGTATCAGGACTTCCCCCCTTTGCTAAACCAGATGGGGCGGGGCTAGCACATGATGCATCTGGCCAGCATACTGCGAGTTTGACACCCCTGGTTTAAATTATATCCCTCACTTTCTTTTCTTTTTTTAAAAAAAGAATTTTATTGGTTTTTAAAGTTTTTACAGGGAAAAAGATGCAAGGTAAAATAACATTTTGGCATCTTCTCTGCCGTTGGTGATGTCCCTCCCAAAAAACTTCATGAATATAAAATTTAAAAAAAATAAAGGATAAGCACATAGAAAAATTACATCTTATAATCCATATAATCAATCATTTTTTCCTTTGCCATTTTCTCGTGTATCAACAGTTACAATAAACTTTCAAATAAAATCATTTTTGAGATATGAGTCTTTTCGCAATTGACTCTTCCCTCCTGTCTCCAGGTGGGGCCATTGCTCCCTCTGTTCCCCCATCTTCACCTCCCAACTGGAATGTTTTTTGATAAACGTCTCCGCCTCGATTAATGTTTTAATTTTTACCCTGTCCCCTTCCCAAAATATCAACATTCCTTCTGGCAACAACCACTTGAACCAAATTCCTTTCTTATATAATTTCTTAGACAAGAAGGAATACTTCCTTCTAATTTCTCTATTTTTTTCCGGAATTTGTTTCAAGATGGTTATTTCATTGTCTTGATATTTTAAGACTCCATCCCGTTGGGCCCTCAATATCTCAGCCCTTGTGGATCTCCTGAGAAATTTAACATGAATTTCTCTTGGTACATTATTTATCCTAGCATAAGCTGAATTAATTCTATAAACCAGGTCTATATCCCACCAGAGCTGATCTTTATCTTTTTAAATATATTCTGCTAATATTGTACTCATAATATTTTTAAGATCTTCATTATCTGATTCTGGCAAATTCTGGAACCTGAGGAAGAAAGACATTCTTTCAAATTCAATTTTAGTTATGTGAGCTCCCAATTCTAAGCCCTCCCTCCGGGTCTCCCTAACCTCTCCCCCATCTCAGCCACCCCCTCCTCCAGCTTCGCAATTTTCTGTGTATTTTCCACTGTATCCCTTTTCGTTTCCCTAAGTTCAAGTGTTAAATCTGTCAGCTTTTTCATTATCTTGCGAAACATTTCGGCAACTGATGGCTCCTGCGGTCCTTCTTCAGTGGGCTGCTTTGGCAAAAGTTGTGTAATCTTTGGTTGTGTAGTTGGGCTGGAAGCAGCTGAGGAGGGTGCAGAGAGTGACTTTCCTGCTGGTGGCTTTCTAGAAGCCATTATGTCAGTTGGTAAAGAAATGGCGCTGATAAAACAGGCAGCCGAGAGAGTCCGAGGCATCAGAGAGTCCGAACAGAAGAACAGTCTTAAGAGTTCACTTTTAAAAATGAAGAAGAGAAAAAAAATAAAAGAAAAAAATTCTTACAATCCAAATCCAGGATCCATGTATTGGGAGAGATCTGGGGGCCTCTGGGAGGAATGTTGAAAGAGAAAGTTTCAAGTCCTTCATTGTTGATTGTAGAAAGAAGACACTTCACGCAGGGGAGTTACAAATGGAGAACAAAGAGAAGCCATTTTACCCAGTCTTCCGACAGGAAGAAAAGTGAAAGTTCCATTCCATTTACTTTCTTTTCTTAAAAGAACTCCATGAACAATTGTTGCAAGTGTGATACGATATAATTCTTTTCCATAGCTAGCTCAAATAGCAGGTTAGTCCATTCCTCTCTCCATTCAAATGAAGAGGGTTTGTCTGCTTGCTGCCTAATCCAAGGAGGGTTTGGAATTCCCCCCTCCAATCTTCATTTAAAGTAGGTTGAACTGGAACTTACAATGTCTTATCGCTATCCTTCATCATTAGCCCAAGAGATTTGGGAGTGTCCTTCACCTCCGGCCTTTCAGATGCACTTCTCATTCTGCTTTCTGTTTCCGAGCTCCATCTGGCGAAGAGGCAGGATCACCCCCCCTTTTTTTTTGCTCATCAGCTCCTAGGTGGAGGCCGCCAGCTGGGGGCTCTCAGCGAGCCACCCCTACGGCAAAAGCCCCCCCCCCCGAGACCTTTTGTGCTCCCGAAGGAGCCCACCGGTACAGCAAGTGGCAGAGAGCCCACAGGGCACGGAACTGTTCTCATATCCCTCACTTTCATAGCATGTACCTTAGCTCAAGAAATTCATGCTAAATTTCTCTCTATAAAATGGATATCTAAATTATATATAAAAGAAATAGGCAAGATTGTGAATATATGGTGTTTGTAATATTTCAATAATCCATTGCTCTTTGGGATATAAAGGGCAGAGGCAAATAAGAATTTATTTAGTTGCAGGGCTCTTAATTTTTTGTTGTTGTTGTTGTGCCTAAATATTTGGAATTTAGAGAAAATGCCATTTCCCCATTTATGTGAATTTATGCATGTTTGCTATTATTATTATTTTTTAAATCAGCTAGAATAAGGTTTCTGTGGTTCACAAAGGAGATACCTGTGGCAATTAGTGCCTATGGAGATCAGCTTGGAGGCAACAGTGCTGAAAAATAAGTATTTTCAAGGATGGGAACTCTGCTCAATTGCAATCACATTTCATTTCCCTAAAACATGGCTGTTATAAATCCACTGTAAAATTTGAATTAGCAGTGAATTTGCTTGTTAAAAATCCTTGTACAACTACTACTTGCAAATGATTTATAAAATAAATAATTGGCTGGAGTAGAAATGCATGATTTAGAATAATTAATGTCAGAAAAATAACTGCCACTCCCTATAGATCAGCCCCCAGTTTTTTTGAGCAGAAATTTAGTTACCTGCCAAGAATTGTTAACTCTCAAGTTAGATGGCCAGATAAAAGTCAGTTTCCAATGTTCAGTCAGTTGCACCATTCTTCCTGGAATGGCTCTACAAGGTCACAAATTGCTGGAACCAAGTACAAATAAATTTTCATAGTCCTCTTTTATGGAGTGCCCTTCAGAGGTGGGTTGCTCCTGGTTCAGCTGAACTGATAGTAACAGCAGCGGGAGGCTCTGCCCACCTGCCCAGATGCTTCTGCGTATGCGCAGAAGCATCTCCATCATTCACGAGCATGCCCAAAACGGTAGTAAAAATATTGGCAACCCGCCTCTGGTTTCCTTCCTTCCTTCCTTCCTTCCTTCCTTCCTTCCTTCCTTCCTTCCTTCCTTCCTTCCTTCCTTCCTTCCTTCTGAAAAGTATCATTGTTACAAAACATTTAAAACAAACAGTACTATGATTTAAAAAGTCCTCTATCTGAGAGAACTGCATCATTCTAGTCACATTTAAAAATAAAGACAGAAAAGTGTAGAGAATAGGGACCTTAAAGTTCAAACATGATTTGTTTCTTTTCCCAATTTTCTTCATAAATAGCTGCTATTGTGAAATGCTAGAAGACTATCTGAACTTGTCTGGAACCTCTGAATTTTGAGTTTACAAGACAGACAAGCTGATATCATGGCCTGAATGTCAGTCTAAGCTTATGCAAAAACATTAATGCTTATGAAGTAAAATCGCAAAATAAGTAAAGTGCCCACCATAAAAAAGGGTATTTTTTCCACAGATTGATATCGGTAAAAATGGTATTATGAGTGCTTGAGAAATGTCTTCTCAACAAGATAAAAAAAAGACTCTCTTCAAAGAAATAGCAGAATAGATCAGAAATGTTAGAAAGGAGAAGATTTATTACACCTCAATTTCATCCAGGTTTATTCCAATAATGCCAAATATACTAGTAATTTAATGTTATTTCCAAAACATGCCTGCATAGCAACAGTGCTTTCTCTAGCTATTACTGCTTGTGATACAGTTGTACAAATTATGTTTATTGGGGCATCAAAATAGCTTTCAGCCTTAAGGACTGCTTGCAAAGGCAGAAGCGCAAACTCGGGGGGTTTTTATTTAACTTTTTAATTCGGATTTTAGGGGGTTCCAGGGAGGAGGGTAGGGATAGTCAAGTGGGGGGGCGTCAATCTATTGGGCCGGCTGGCGGAAGTAGAGGAACGGAGGAGGAGGGAGGGGGGGCCGTTTCCATTGAGGCATTTTCCATCAGTTCGGTCTTGGGGAGGGGCAGGGGCGGTGGGAGATGGGGTGGACATCATTGGTTGGAGGACCGCGGCTGCTGGCTACGGGCGGTTACGGGCTCCAACCCCCCATGCTCCCATCGCAGACTAGGTGGGCAAGAATCACAGACCCGGGGCCCTAGGCTGATGTTGTGTAACGCCAGGTCCGTGGTACAAAAAGCCCCCCTCATCCGAGACCTTGTGTCAGAGGGGGACCCGGACCTGGTAGGTATTACGGAAACCTGGTTGGGCCACGAGGGAGGACATCCCCTCGTAGAAATGTGCCCACCAGGATACCGAGTCTTTCATCAGCCTAGGGCCCTAGGGAGGGGTGGGGGGGTGGCGATTATGGTTAGGGAAGGTCTTGAGCCAAAGGAGACCACGATCCCTCAGACGACTGGGTGCGAGTCCCTCCTTGTGAAGTGGGGCCTAGGGTGGCAGTTGGGCGTGTTAGTTGTATACCTGGCTCCTCGCTATACGACAACAGCCCTGCCCGAGCTCCTAGAGGTGATAGCCGAGGCGGCGGTTGAGACCCCCAGACTGTTAGTCATGGGGGACTTTAACCTGCCGTCGGCAGGCGAAACCTCTGGGGTAGCTCGGGAGTTCATGGCTTCCATGACAGCCATGGACCTGACCCAAGTAGTTGTAGGCCCTACACACGAGGGCGGACACACCCTGGATCTAATCTTCGTCTCGGGACAGTGGAGTAGTGATCTGGGAAGAGGGGATCTAGCCATCACACCCCTGTCATGGACAGATCACGCTCTCCTTCAGCTCGACTTTCCGATCGCCGCACCTCACTGCGGGGAGGCGGAACCGGACATTCCTATATGGTTCCGCCCCAGGCTCCTGATGGACCCGATAAGGTTCCAAAGGGAGCTTGGGCCAATTCCTGTGGACTTGCCCCGCGACTCGACTGAGGACCTAGTGGCCGCATGGTTAAGTGCGGCCACGGGGGCCTTGGACCGAGTCGCGCCCTTGCGGCCTCTCTTGCGGCGACGAACCACCTGGGCTCCTTGGTTCACCGAGGGGCTTAGGGAGATGAAGCGCCACAAGAGATGCCTAGAGAGCAGATGGAGATCTTCTCGCTCCGAAGCCGACCGAACACTAGTGAGAGACCATATTAGGACTTACTTAGTGGCGTTAAGAGTGGCCAAACGTGAGTATTGTGCCACTCTTATTGCATCCGCAGATAACCGCCCTGCCGCCCTGTTTGGGGTGACCCGCTCCCTCCTTCAACAGAGGCCGCGGGAAGCCCCTTTACAGGGTCGAGCAGAGGAATTTGGGATTTATCTGCAGGAGAAAATCACTCGGATTCGGAACGAGTTACCCTCCATCGACAGTGGTCCAGTCGAGCGGGCCGAGGCTGATCTTGTGACACCATCTTGGGAGGAGTTTGATTTTGTTACCACCGAGGATATGGACAAGTTGTCAAAGAGGCTTAGGGCTACCACATGTTTATTGGACCCGTGTCCCTCCTGGCTTGTACTGGCATCCTGGGAGACGACACGAGGCTGGCTCCAGGGCATTGTCAACGCATCTTTGAGTGAGGGGTCCTTGCCTGCCGTCTTGAAAGAGGTGGTAGTGAGGCCCCTCCTCAAGAAGCCGTCCCTGGATCCAGCATTATTAGAGAACTATCGTCCTGTCTCCAACCTCCACTTTCTAGTGAAGGTTGTTGAGAGTGTGGTGGCCCAACAGTTTCCGCGACACTTGGAGGAAGTTGATTATCTAGACCCGCGCCAATCCGGCTTCCGACCCGGGCACAGCACCAAGAAGGCATTGGTCGCGTTGGTTGATGATCTCTGGAGGGCGCGGGATAGAGGACATTCCTCTATCCTAGTCCTATTAGACCTCTCAGCGGCTTTTGATACCATCGACCATGGTATCCTATTGCGCCGACTGGGGGGGTTGGGGTTGGGAGGCACCGTTTTGCGGTGGTTCTCATCCTACCTCTCTGGTCGGTCGCAATATGTGTTGACAGGGGGGCAGAGGTCGGCCTCGAGGCCCCTCATATGTGGGGTTCCTCAGGGGTCGGTCCTCTCGCCCCTACTATTCAACACATATATGAAGCCGCTGGGTGAGATCATCCATGGTTTTGGGGTGGGATATCATCTGTACGCTGATGATACTCAGTTGTACATATCCACCCCAGACCACCCCAACGATGCCGTCGAGGTTATGTCCCGGTGTTTGGAGGCCGTATGGATCTGGATGGGTGGTAACAAACTCAAGCTCAACCCGTCCAAGACTGAGTGGCTGTGGCTTCCGGCGCCCCGGTTCAGCCAGATTATTCCAACACTGGCCATTGGGGGCGAAACACCGGCCCCCGTGGAGAGGGCGCGCAATTTGGGTGTCCTCCTGGATTCCCGGCTGTCTATGGAAGATCACGTGGCAGCCGTGGCCAGGGGGGCGTTCCATCAGGTACGCTTGATGCGCCAATTGCGCCCCTTACTGGATCGGGGTGCCCTACGCACAGTCACTCAAGCACTCGTCACCTCTCGACTCGACTACTGTAATGCTCTCTACATGGGGCTTCCCTTGAGGTGCACCCGAAAGCTGCAGCTAGTCCAGAACGCAGCCGCGCGGGTGATTATGGGAGCACCTAGACACTCCCACATAACACCTATCCTGCGCGAGCTGCACTGGCTCCCTTTGGTCTTTCGGGTGCGCTTCAAGGTCTTGACGACCATCTTTAAAGCGCTCCATGGCTCGGGGCCTAGTTATATGCGAGACCGCCTCCTGCCCCATACATCCCTCAGACCGATACGCTCCCACAGAGAGGGCCTCCTCAGGGTGCCGTCGGCTGGACAATGCCGACTGGCGACACCCAGGGGAAGAGCCTTCTCTGTGGCTGGGCCAGCCCTCTGGAACGACCTACCCCTTGAACTCCGCACCATCTCTGACCTCCGCCTCTTCCGCAAGTGTCTGAAGACACATTTATTCCATCTAGCCGGCCTAGCGTAACCCCCTGTATTGACCATTAGACAGTTTTAAATTTGGGATTTTAATTCGGTTTTTAGCACAGGTTTTACTAGAATAAGTTTTTTAAATTTTATATGTTTTGTATGTATTTTAACATTCCTGTGCGCCGCCCTGGGTCCATTTGGAGAAGGGCGGGATATAAATTTAATTAAAAAATAAATAAATAAATAAATAAAAATACCCAATCCAGATACAAGTAGTCAATTACAACAGTTCATTTAGTGACTGTTCGAAGTTAAACAGTACTGAAAAAAGTGACAAGTTCATTTTTAACTTACAATAGGTCTAGCATCCCCAGGGTCACATGATCAAAATTCATATTATCACCTTTTGAAATTTTCTGACAAAGTCAATGGGGAAGACAGGTTTATTTAACAACCTGGTTACTAATTTATCAGCTGCAGTGATTCACTTAACACCTGAGGAAAGAAAGGTCAAAATTCACTTGACAAATGTCTCACTTAACAACAGAAATTTTGGACTTAGTTGTGGTCATAAATCAAGGACTGTAGTCCTTGAGTTATGACTACAATTGACACCCATCAGTAAGACTTTCTTTTTTTTAAAGATATTTTTCTTTTTCCCTCTCTGTTCTATTATAAGCTTTTAAGGAATTATCTGACTGATTCCTACTTATTAATCCTTTCTCTTCATTATCTTTGTCATCTTGCATCTCATTTTGATTTTTTCCTTCCACTGCTTCTTCTAATTTCTCATCTGTATTTCCTGAATATCATATTCATTTTTCTCCCCAATTGTTGAATGGCTGCTACACTCATTTCTTTATCATTTGCCTTTATTATCTCCTAAAGATAACAATTGTTACAACTGTAACAATTTGGTTCCAACATCTCAATATTTAAAAACTCCAATTTAATAAAATTCAACCAATAATAATTATGCATAATTATGCCTCTAAATCCCATAAATTCATAATCTTTAAAATTTTAGTAGTTTACAGCCTTATGATTTTCCAATTACATATTTTCCCAATTGTCCAAATTTTAAAGTCTTATTTAACTTTTCTTCTTTTCTCTTTTCCTCTATCTCCTTTCTTCTTTTACCTCATAGAATGCTCTGTCAAATAGTCTTAATAATCTAAATCCAAATTAATCCACTAGATTCCTCCAATCTTTCAAATCCATAATCCAATATCCAGTTTCAATAAAGTTTAGTTATTGGCAATTTAATTCATCTTAAAAGTCTTCAAGAGGAAAAAGAAACTAATTATGTATTTTCAAAATATTTAAATCATCTTCTAGAATAGTTCAAATTGCCTTCTAGCTGTTATTTACTTTCTTCTATTTTGTGTATTAGACTTTATGTGCATTGGACCTCAGTTTCACTAAGAGTACTTATGCTCTAGTGCTCTAGTACTCCTCCTCTTCCAGTAGATGGCTCTCCTGCTCCCAAATCCTAAATTAAACAGTATGCCCAAAACAGCTGATTATCCAATAAATCTGGCGGGCGGGGGGAGATTAAAAATACAAATAAGCAAGGCAGTTTCTCTCAAAAAAACCTTTCAAATTATTTAAACTTTTTTCCAGGCTTTCTGTATTTTAAAACTTCCCTTGGGCATTTCTTTCACCCCTACTTTTCAGTCTTTAATCTTCTTTGAGTGTCTGATTGCTGCTTCCTTAATGCTTGGAGATTATCTTTTTAAATTCTTGTACTTAAATTAAACCTTTAGAGTAAGAGTTGGAAGTTATTTCATCCAGTTTTAATGCTCTATCCATGGACTGCTCCAGCACAAATCTCATGATTTGAGAAAATAGCCGTCATCCCTGCTGGTGACAGTTTGCTTCGGACTTAATGAGGGAATTGCAAATTTTCATGGTGCATAAAGCACATCATCTTTTTTTACCACCCCTATAAGGATCCCCCAAAAGCAGTTGCCAGCTGGATTTTGCAAGGCTCAGTGGAGCCCACTGATTTCCAAGCCATTCTCACCACAACGTTAACCGGAAGTCCCGAATCCCAGCTTTTCCAATAACATGCTTCCATCTTTTAGAGGTCACAATAGAGAGCTTTGTAGTTTTCTGAGATAACGTAGTAGGAAAAGATGGAGAAATGAATAAAGAATGAAGATACCTGTGATATTATCTAGAGCAGGGGTGTCAAACTTGCATTGTCACGGCAGCATCATGTGACATATCAGGACTTTTGCTAAACTGGGCATGGGCATGGTCAGAGCATGCTGCATCTGGCCCATGGGCTGGGAGTTCTAGAAGATCTAGAAAATGTGTTTCACATCAAAGAAAACAATTAAAGGGAATATTTCCCTGTTTGCTTCCAATCTCGTTGTCTGATTTAACTTGCCCACTGGATAGAAACAAGGAGGAGGAGCTGAAGGAGAAAAGGATAAAGAAGTTTGGATAATGTTCCTGTTTTTCTTTTCAGCACCCACTGCAGCTTGATGGATAATAAATGTGATTGGCTAATTATAGGCTCTATTAATGTCAATGAGCAAATGAGGTGTAAAGTATACTGGTGTAACTTGCTTTTGACAAATTTTGACCTTTAATCTTGTCCATGAAGTGAAATGGATAGATAGTATCAACTCTGAAGCAACAATAAAATATTTTATCAATAAAAGGGAAAAAGTTTGTTTAGGCAAAGCAGTTCAATGAAGTAACAGATACTTGGCTGAAATCTTTTAGGTAATGTTCTTGTGGGCAAAGGAACACAATAAAATATTATCTAGGTTAATTTTCTATATCTGAGAAGATGCCTCTCCACAAAGCCCTTTCTCACAAAATGGTGATTAAAAAAAGGAGGGAAAGAAGAAGAAGAAGAAGAAGAAGAAGAAGAAGAAGAAGAAGAAGAAGAAGAAGAAGAAGAAGAAGAAGAAAGAGAGGCAGTCCAGTCACTCCACATCTTAAACACAATATTAAGCAGACAAAAACAATGAGACTTAACTAGGTGCAAGCAACCCAGAAGGTTGGCTAATCTAAAAAGTATAGGTTCAAATCTACTGTTCTGTTTAAAAGCTAATTACCCAAGCAATAGTTGGGAAGAATAGAAGGAGAGATTGAGCTTCTCTTATTACTTCTGCTTCTCATGTTCCTAAACACTTTGCTAAACTATTTTTCTAGAATTTGGTTGAAGGTGTTGTTCAATCTAAAAAGAAAAAATCCAACACACCCTTTTTAAAGCAATATTTAATATAGTCTTTTATGTGGAACAGGCTGTACTGTAACCTTAGAAATAAATCTGCTGATTATCATCCTATTTCACTGCTTTGATTAGATTCTATACATGATAACCATAATCAAAATCTGATAAGAGGGCTTATTTATTAATTAAATGCATAATTAAAAAATATTTTCAAAGAACTTGGCAAAGAGGTGTTTACTAGGTCAAGTCATTACATGTATTGTAAGCAGTACATAACTTGTATTTTTATATACAATAAAATAGCAAGACAGTGAGCACAACAACATATTTTTTGATTCAATGTGTATATTATCTAACACTTTGCCTGGCAGCAGCTAGTTCTCTTATGCATTTATGTAAAGGTATGTCCATATTTCACCATCTTATGGAATCAGGATTTTAAGCCCATGTTGGAACAGTAATATTTTTTTTTTCTTCCACTCAGCTTCAGGCTGATAGATGTGCCATCAGCTCAAAATGCAGATTTTCTTGGTGACAGTTGCTATGTGAAATGTTATGATAGAAATTCCTGTCATAATTAATAATAAGCAAAGGTTTACTCTTTGATGTGTTAAATTCCATGTTACCTGAAACTATATGGCTATGTTTATTACTATAAATTTCTCTTTTATCTTATTGGTTTCATTGCTATCCAGAATCAAGACTACCACAAGATTCAGAGAAAACTATTAATACTTTATTTCTTTATTATCTCTGTATTTCTTACCTGGCAGAAAAAAACACCTTAATGAAATTATTAAAACACTTTTAATTGTAAAATCTTTATAAAGAAAAACTTATAAATATAGTACACAGTAAACTTTAGTTGAAGGCACAATAATAACATTGTTTAACATTCTTTCTCGCTCAGGAAATATTACAATAATGTACATTAATATTTTTTAAACAAATATAGGAAACCATCATTACAATCTGCAACAGCAATAATGAAAAAAACAGGCAACATTCTTTTAAAATATGGTAGATACTCTGAATTACTGGAAATATGAAACAAAGCTTCCATGTAGGAAGGCAAGTTTCACAGAGTAAAACACACACCATAAACCATTCTCCCCAACTTTGTTCCTTCCAGATGTGTTGGAATTCAATTCCAATAATCATTAACCAATATAGTAATGATTCTACCAACTAGAGATTATGGGAATTGAAATCCAACACAGATTGAGAAAGCCATAAAGGAATATCCCTCAGCTGTTTTGAAAAGCAAACACACTCTACGTGAAATAGGATCAACATTATTAGCTGATTCCCACTATTGACTGCCCAGTCTTCCATCTGTATGTCTATGTGTTTCCACAATTTCTAAATTTTGATCTTCCATCTAGTATTTACATTTTCAGATGCAGCATTAGAAAAAAAATATTGTATAGTAGCAGTTTATTTGGTGAATGTTGGATTTATTCAGTATGAATAAGTTTAGATAAGACATATTCCTAGGATAAATCTTGCTACAGATATTCTATGAATAGATCCTAGGCCCTGTTTAACATTTGACTCAGTGGGGGGGGGAACTAAATTCATAATGGTTTGTTATTATCTAATATATTTCTGCATGGGTGTGTATGTGCGTGTTCTTTTAACTTAGATTACTAATAATCCTGAGTTCTTCTTGCAAATCAGGACCAGGTTAAAAAAAAGGTAGAAGAGTCCCTGAGGATTTTACTCTGCTAGTCATTGCCAAATATAGGGGGCAGTGCTCATCTCTATTTTAAGTCACTCCATTGTAGGAAGACATTTCCAAGGTCATGTGGCCAGCATGATGTCATGGAGCACTGTTATCTTTCCACCAATGTGGTATCTCTCTACTTGCATTTACATACTTTTAAAATGCTAGGTTGGCAGGAGGTGGGATGTGGACAGGATCTCACTTCATCACATAGTGCTCAGGTCTCAAACCTGGGCTATCAGCTTTCCAGCCAACAAGTTCATCTTCTTAACCACTGAGCCACTGCACCCAATCAGGACCAGCACTATTTATTTATTTATTCAAATTTATAAACTGCACCTTTTCCCCGAAGGGACTCGGGGCGGTGCACAGGAAATTAAAAACATATAAACATAACAATTATAAATATTTAAAACCCAAATTAAATAACTATTGCCCTGTGCTAAAATCTTAAAATCTTAAAACTATTTCTCCTTAAAATCCCGATTAAAACAATTTAGACTTCAGATTGCAGGCTAGGCGAGGTACATTAGGCCAGGCCGGCCTGATGGAAAAAATAGATCTTTAACTTTTGGCGGAAGGAGCGGAGGTCCGTAATAGTTCTGAGTTCGGGGGGTAGGTCATTCCAGAGGGTCAGGCCCACCACAGAGAAGGTCACTCCCCTGGGCGTTGGCCACTGGCATTGCCTAGTGGATGGCACCAGGAGAAGTCCCTGCACTAAAAGTTTAAAATCTTAAAACTTTAAAAACCCTTTACACTAATACCCAGCAATCCCTATTAAAACAATTTAAATTTATATTACAGCCTAGGAAGGATAGATTAGGCCAGGCCAGCCAGATGAAAAAAGTACGTTTTTAGCTTTTGGCGGAAGGAGCGGAGGTCCGTGATTGTTCTCAGTTCGGGGGGTAGGTCGTTCCAGAGGGTCGGGCCCACCACAGAGAAGGCCCTTCCCCTGGGCGTCGCCCGCTGGCATTGCCTAGTGGATGGCACCCGGAGAAGTCCCTCTCTGTGGGAGCGAATCGGCCGAAGGGATATATGGGATAGGATGCGATCCTGCAGATAACTAGGTCCCGTGCCATGGAGCGCTTTAAAGATGGTGATCAGCACCTTGAAGCGCACCCGAAAGGCCACAGGCAGCCAGTGCAGCTCGCGCAGGAGTGATGTTACGTGGGAATACGTAGAGGTACCCAAAATTGCCCACGCGGCCGCATTCTGGACTAGCTGTAGTCTTCGGGTGCACCTCAAGGAAAGCCCCATGTAGAGAGCGTTACAGTAGTCTAGACGGGATGTCACGAGTGCATGAGTGACTGTGCGAAGGGCATCCCGGTCCAATAGGGGACGCAACTGGCGTACCAGGCGTACCTGGTAGAACGCCCCCCCTGGCCACGGCCGTCACATGATCTTCCATAGACAGCCGGGTATCCAGGAGGATGCCCAAGTTGCGTGCCCCATCCACGGGGGCTAGATGTTCACCCCCTATGGCCAGTGATGGAATCAACTGGTTGTACCGGGATGCCGGAAACCACAGCCACTCTGTCTCACCCCCAAGCCCTCCAATCGATGCAATAGAATACCATGGTCGATGGTATCAAAAGCCGCCGAGAGGTCTAATAGGACCAGGATGGAGCAACAACCCCCATCTCTGGCCCTCCAGAGATCATCCACCAACGTGACCAATGCTGTCTCAGTGCTGTGTCTGGGCCGGAAGCCAGACTGGCGCGGGTCCAGATAATCAATCTCCTCCAGGTGACGGGGAAACTGTTGTGCCACCACACTCTCTACAACCTTCGCCAAAAAGTGAAGGTTGGAGACCGGACGATAATTTACTAACAATGCTGGGTCCAGGGAAGGCTTCTTGAGGAGAGGTCTCACCACCGCCTCTTTCAGAACGGTAGGCAAGAACCCCTCACTCAAGGAAGCATTCACTACTTTCTGGAGCCAGCCTCATGTGACCTCCCAGGATGCCAGTACAAGCCAGGAGGGTCCAATAAACACGGGTCCAATAAACATGCAGTGGCTCTCAGTCGCCTATGTAGCCTGTCCATATCTGTATTTCTTTCTTTCTTGTGCTGTTTATATTACTTCAAGTTAATACAGATTATAACTCTGCATTTATTGTATCTATTATAACCTTCAGAATCAAGTGCAGTAGATCCACTTATAACATTAGCTGATTATACATTTATAAATGAATCTGCTGCACTGGACCCTCCTTTGAAGTAAGTTATACTAAGAGGACAATATCTGGAGAACCAGAGACTGCAACTTTGCCTTCTGCCTTTTCATGAGATTCCAAGAGACCATCTCGAAAGATGACAGTATTACAAAAATAGGGGACACATTTTTTTTTGCCCAGGGTGAGTTTTTGGCTGTATTGCTTTTGTTTTTTGCTTGTTGATTTTCAGAGTTTTAAAAATAGGAATGACAGAGGAGATCTCTTAAATCATTCATAACAGAATAAAGTTCTGTCTCCCAGGGTAAGGCATCGGCTGAGAAATTGAGGACGCCGGGTGAGGACGCCGGCTGGGTGTGCCGGCTGGATGGGAAGGACACCGACGCCGACGCTGATGCCGGAGGCTGGGAGGATGTGGAGGCCTGGGCCAGAACGGTGCTGGGGCAACCAGCTGAGCTGCGTCGAGCTGGGGGCATTGGAGATCAAAGAGAGGCCGGGCCGGGCTGGGAGATAGAAGAGCGGTTGGCCCGGCTGGCCGGAAGGAGCTTGATAACAGCTTGATAACAGCGTGGCCGAGGCCCGAGAAGCCTGTGTGATATTGCCCAGCCGCTGGAGCCTTCGGCCGGACTGGGCTGGGCCTGGCCGGGAGATGGAAGAGCGGCTGGCCCCGGGCCTTTTGGGAGGATGTGAGGCCGGGAGAGCCCTATTAAGACCCGGGCCTAAGAGACGCCGCCCAGCTGTAGGAGCCTTCGGAGCAGCTGGATGGAGTCGCTGGATTGAGGCCGAGTTGGTCGGAACCGGAGGCCCCGAGGGACCAGAGGCTGGAGGTCGGTATGAGGCCGAAGGAGAGCTAGGCCTCGATTGGGGAAACATCTAAGGCCTGTGGACTTGGATTGAAAATGGGCGGCCGGGCCCACCCCCAAATTATACCCCACTATACCCTACTCGGACAGGCTATTTTATCACTCATGAAGCAAGAGTTTCAAGATCTGTAAGAGCCGGATTATATCTCACTGGAGCATGTGAACTTATTTTAATGTGAACTTATTTTAATCACTTTAACATCAACTTTTAAACATCCACTTTAAATATTTTTGTAGCCAACGATGTTCCCTATAATCAATTATGTGACCCATTTTATATTTTATATTTATATTTATATTTAATATTTATATTTCATCATGTACTCAAGGGCAGACCTTATGTCACTGCGAGAGTCCCCCCTCTCGCAGGCTTGGCCCTCCCTTCTAACGAGGGCCCACCTTGATGTGGGATTAATCAATCCAGAGAGGTGGGCGAAACGCAGACTCAGGGTTTTTTTAGTTAGATTTGTTATTCATATTTTAGGGAGTACCAGGGAGGAGAGAGGGTTCAGTCAGGTGGAGGGTGGAAATAGTGCCATGCCGGTTGGCAGAGCCAAGAAGGAAGCAGGTGGGTCCGACAAGGGGGGAACATGGGTCATCCACAGAGAGGGTTTTAAACCCATCCAAACGGTTGTGGGGAGAGGCAGGTGCGATGGAAGATTAGGATTTCATCACCGGTTGGGGTAGCGGAGCCGCTGGCTAAGGGCAGTCGCGCACCCCAACCCCCGCAATCTAGGTGGTCAGGGATCACAGAGCCAGGGCCCTAGGCTGATGTTATGCAATGCCAGGTCTGTGGCCAACAAAGCCCCCCTCATTAACGACCTTGTGTCGGAGGGGGAGCTGGACCTGGTGGGAGTCACGGAGAACTGGCTGGGACACGAGGGTGGTTTACCTCTCGTGGAAATGTGCCTGCCAGGTTACCGCATATTCCATCAGCCACAGGCCCTAGGCAGGGGTGAGGGGGTGGCCCTTGCAGCCTCTCATGTGGCGTCGAACCACCCAGGCTCCTTGGTTCACTGAGGAGTTGAGGGTGATGAAACGCCATAAGAGACACCTAGAGAGGAAATGGAGATCTACATGGTCTAAATCTGACCAAACACAGGTGAGAGCCCATTTGAGGACTTACCTTGTGGCGATAAGAGTGGCCAAACATCATCATTGAGCCACTCTGAGGCGCGGGAAGCCCCTCTACAGGGTAGAGCAGAGGAATTTGGAGAATATCTGCAGGAGAAAATCGCTTAGATTCAGAGCAAGTTGGCCTCCATTGAAAATAGTCTGGAGGGATTACCCGAGGCAGGTCTTGAGACAAGTTTGTGGGAGGAGTTTGACTCTGTTACTTCCGAAGACATGGACAGGTTACGTAGGCAACTGAGAGCTACCACATGTTTATTGGACCCGTGTCCCTCCTGGCTTGTACTGGCATCCTGGGAGGTTATGCGAGACTGGCTCCAGGAGATAGTGAATGCTTCTTTGAGTGAGGGGATCTTGCCTGCCTTCTTGAAAGAGGCGGTGGTGAGGTCCCTCCTCAAGAAGCCTTCCCTGGACCCAGCATTGTTAGTAAATTATTGTTCGGTCTCCAATCTTCACTTTATGGTGAAGGTTGTAGAGAGTGTGGTGGCTCAACAGTTTCCTCTGCACCTGGAGGAAATGGTTTATTTGGACCCGTGCCAGTCCGGCGTCCGGCCCAGACACAGCACTGAGACAGCATTGGTCGCGTTGGTGGATGATCTCTGGAGGGCCAGAGAGGGGGTTGTTCCTCCATCCTGGTCCTATTAGACCTCTCGGCGGCTTTTGATACCATCGACCATGGTATCCTATTGCATCGACTGGAGGGGTTGGGGGTGAGGTGCACCGTTCTACGGTGGTTCTCCTCCTACCTCTCTGGTCGATCGCAATTTGTGTTGGCAGGAGGGCAGAGGTCGACCTCGAGACCCCTCACATGTGGGGTGCCTCAGGGGTCGGTCCTCTCGCTGCTCCTATTCAACATATATATGAAGCCGCTGGGCGAGATCACCCGTGGTTTTGGGGTAGAGTACCACCTGTATGCTGATGACACTCAGCTGTACATATCTACCCCAAATCACCCCAATGATGCCGTCGAAGTAATGTCCCGGTATTTAGAAGCCGTGCGGGTTTGGATGGGAAGGAACAGACTCAGACTCAACCCGTCCAAGACCAAGTGGCTGTGGTTTCCGGCGTCTAGGTACAACCAGTTTATTCCATTACTGGCCATTGGGAGTGAACATCTAGCCCCAGTGGATAGGGCATGCAACTTGGGCGTCCTCCTGGATACCCGGATGTCCATGGAAGATCAAGTGACGGCCGTGGCCAGGGGGGCGTTCTACCAGGTCCGCCTGGTATGCTAGTTATGCCCTTGGTACGCCAGTCCGCCAGGTCCGCCTGGTACGCCAGTCCGCCTGGTACGCCCTTATTGGAGTGGGATGCCCTTCGCACTCATGCACTCGTGACATCCCGTCTAGACTATTGTAACGCTCTCTACATGGGGCTTCCCTTGAGGTGCACCCGAAGACTGCAGCTAGTCCAGAACGCTGCCGCGCGGGCAGTCCTGGGAACCTCCAGATTCCCCCACATAACACCACTCCTGCGCGAGCTGCACTGGCTACCTGTGGTCTTTCGGCTGCGCTTCAAGGTGTTGATTACCATCTTTAAAGCAATCCATGGCACGGGACCTAGTTATTTGCGGGATCACATTCTGCCTCATACATCCCTGCGGCCGATTCGCTCCCACAGAGAGGGACTTCTCCGGGTGCCGTCCACTAGGCAGTGCCAGTGGGCGACACCCAGGGGAAGGGCCTTCTCTGTGGTGGGCCCGACCGTCTGGAACGACCTACCCCCCGAACTGAGAACAACCACGGACCTCCGCTCCTTCCGCCAAAAGGTAAAGACTTACTTTTTTCATCTGGCCGGCCTGGCCTAATCTATCCTTCCTAGGCTGTAATATAAATTTAAATTGTTTTAATAGGGATTGCTGGGTATTAGTGTAAAGGGTTTTTAAGGTTTTAAGATTTTAAACTTTTAGCGCAGGTAAATTATTTAATTCTCTTTTAAATATTGTATTGTTGTATTTATATATGTTTTTAAAGTCCTGTGCACCGCCCCGAGTCCCTTCGGGGAGAGTGTGCAGTCTACAAATCAAATAAATTGAATTGAATTGGTCCACGTATGGATTGGCCTGCTACCTGAACATCTGCAAAAGTTCTTCTAGCCATAGCTGCCACCTGCTCTTCAAGCAGGAGTCACAAGTCCAGGAACTCCCCCCCCCCAGGTTGTGTACAGGTCTACCAGGAGACAGACTTGTACACAAGATCGAAGAACCATGTTAGATCTTAGATTGTTAGATTGGCGCAATGCAGCAGGTAAGAGTCACTAGTGATTTCAGCACTTTTTATTTCCAATAAAGTGTGACTGCACTCTGCCATCTGGGCTGCCGGAGCTTGCTCTTTAAGGAGCTCCAGGCAGACCAGCCAGCCAATGACAGCAGTTTAAATTCCCCACGGTTGGGACAGCCAATCCACGGTGAGCATGACAATTTATGTAGATTCTAGCCAATCTGCAGTGAGCATGAAAACCTATGTAGATTCTAGCCAATCCACAGCGAGCATGAAAACTGATGTAGATTTCTGACATCTGTCCGTATGTAACACCCTTTCCCTTCTAGAATGAACAGTGTCCAATCCCCTGCCCATGTATGTGATGTAGTCCTCCAAGTAGGTGGGGCACACCGGCTTCCTACTGGACCTACGCACTTGTCCCTGGGATCTTGGCTGCAGTGATCGAGTCTGCTGTTCCTCTGGCTGCCTGGGAAGGAACTTTCTAGAGCTCCTCGGCCCATGAGTCAAGTTCCGGCCTGGTTCCTTTGACTTCCGAGACTGTTGCTTCCTGCTGGTCACCCTCAATCCCAGATAAGTGGTTGCATCTCAAGTTGGCATGTAGTTCCCCTGTTGGGCCACTGGGTAAGGCCTGATTCCTGCTCGTTTGCTTCCCGGCCAGCGGTTGAGCATGCTCCTCAGGGCAGAGATCTCAGGTTTCTTTAAGGGTTGCTCTGGCCCTACGGATGTGGTACAGTCACCCTGGTGCCTCAGCTCGGTGTCCCCCAAGTGGTGTCTGAGCCTTCTCCAGTTTCGCCCGTCCTCCAGCTCAATGTGGTATGACTTGGGGCTGGTGACAGCCATGACTCTGCCCACCAGCCAAGTCGGGTACCCCGCATAGTTGTGTGCGAATACCTGGTCCTGTATGTTGAATGCCCACGTGGGCCATGTGGAGTCCAGAGGGGTCTCAGGAAGGTAGTCTGGGTGGTATCAGTCAAGTCATGACCTCAGCCTTCTTCCATCAGCAACTCTACTGGGCTCTTGTTGGTGGTCGCATGGGGGGTGATGTTTTGAGCAAGGAGGAACTGGTCGACTTTTTCCTGCCAATTCCCCAGGCCCATTCGGTTGAGGGTTTCCTTGGTTAGTCCCACAATCTGCTCAGCCTGCCCATTGCTTGCTGGGTGGAAAGGAGAGATGAGTATGCTCTGGATCCCTTTCTCTGCAAGGAATGCCTCCATGGTCTTGGCTGTCAGTTGTGGGCTGTTATCGGAAACCAGGATGTTGGGTAGACTGTGAATGGCAAAGAGTCATCGGAAGGCTCGGATAGTGGCTTCTGCCATGGTTGTGTGCATGATGATTACTTCTAACCATTTGGAGTATGCATCCACAGCAATCAGGAACGTTTGTCCTTCTACTGGCTCTGCAAAGTCAATGTGTATGCAGGACCAGGGTCCCTTGGCCGCTTCCCATTCACAAGTTGGTGCCTGTGGTGGTGCTGATTGCGTCTCCTGGCAGGGTTTGCATATGGCCACCCACTTGGTAATGTCCTTGTCCATCTGGGGCCACCAGATGTAGCTCTGAGCTAATGCCTTCATTCTCATGATCCCCGGGTGCCCCATGTTTAGCGTGTCCATGGCTCACCTCTGAAGCTTTTGGGGAACGATGACCTTTTCTCCCCACAGCACACAGACTTTTATGGTTGACAGTTTGGTTTGCTTGCTATGGTATCTCTGGAACTCCCCGCCCCCAGTCTCTCCTGGGGCCACCCCCTCAACACCCAGTTCAGAACTTTCCTTAATATTTTGTCTTTTGGGGTGTGTTCGGCGATGTCTCTTGTGGTTACTGGGCTGGCTGGGTCAATGTCAATCAGCAGTACTTGGGCAGTGGGTGCAGGGTCTTCCACTAGTTCTGGTAGCAGGCAGCGGTTGAGAGCGTTGGCATGGCTGATGACTTTGCCAGATATTTTTTTTATTTATTTATTCAATTTATACCCCGCCCTTCTCCAAACGGACCCAGGGCGGCGCACAGGAAAATTAAAATACATACAAAACATCATATAAAATTTAAAAAACTAATTCAATAGAACCTGTGCTAAAACCAGATTAAAATCCCCAAATTTAAAAACTATCTAAAAGTCAGTATAGGAGGCTACGCTAGGCCGGCTAGATGGAACAAATGTGTCTTAAGACACTTGCGGAAGAGGCGGAGGTCAGAGATGGTGCGAAGTTCAGGGGGTAAGTCGTTCCAAAGGGCTGGACCTGCCACAGAGAAGGCTCTCCCCCTGGGTGTCGCCAGTCGGCATTGTCCGGCCGACGGCACCCTGAGGAGGCCCTCTCTGTGGGAGCGTATTGGTCTGAGGGATGTATGGGGCAGGAGGCGGTCTCGCATATAACTAGGCCCCGAGCCATGGAGCGCTTTAAAGATGGTCGTCAGAACCTTGAAGCGCACCCGAAAGACCACAGGAAGCCAGTGCAGCTCGCGCAGGATGGGTGTTATGTGGGAGTGTCTAGGCGCTCCCGTAATCACCCGCGCGGCTGCATTCTGGACTAACTGCAGCTTTCGAGTGCACCTCAAGGGAAGCCCCATGTAGAGAGCATTACAGTAGTCGAGTCGAGAGTGGATCAGCTCGTAGTTGTACACAGTAAGGAAAATGGCCCATCTGATCATTCTCAGGGACATGTATGGAGGGTCTGTTGGTTGTCAGCGAGGAGTCCTAATAGGGGCTTATGGTTGGTGACCAGCTTGAAATGTCTTCCATATACATACTCATGGAACTGCTTGAGTCTTGCCACCACAGCCAAGGCCTTTTTATCAAGTTGGCTGTAGTTGCGCTCAGCCGGTGACAGGGTCTTTGAATAATATGCTATTGATGCTTCCATTCCATCTGGTAGGCAGTGGCTGAGGACTGCCCCAACTCTGAAGGGGGAAGTATCACAGGTGATCCGGACCATCAATGTGTGTTGTATTAAATCAGGACGCTGTTGGACAAGAGGAGGTCATTAACTGCTATGAACACTTGGTCTTCCCTCTGTCCCCAGGTCCATGGTGTCGTCTTCCCCAGGAGGTTGTGGAGCGGCTCAGCAATGCTGCCCTTCTGTTGTAAAAAAAATGCTGTAGAAATTTATCAGTCCCAAGAAGGCTTGCAGTTCTGCCTTATTCTTCGGGATGGGGGCATTCTTAATAGCTTTTACCTTGCTGTTGGTTGGGTGGATGCCCGACCCATCTATTAGGTAGTCTAGGAACTCTATCTGCCTTATGCCAATTTTGCATTTGTTAGGGTTTACTTTTAGTCCTTTTTCCTGGAACCTCCCCAAGGTCTCGTGCACACGTTCCATCAACTGGCCTATTGACTCTCTTGATATACCACCCCTGGGATCCCGTGCAGTAGCTGCTCCATTAGGCACTGGAAAAGTCCTGGGTATGCTGATCCCAAACTGCAACCTGGTACATTTAAATGCCCCCCTGTGAGTCACTATGGTTTGTGCTTCAGCAGTAGCTTCATCTAGCCAGCAGCTGCTGATAGACCTGGGCAAGGTCCAGCTTGGCGAATACCTTCCCACTTCCTAGGGAATGCAACAAATGTTGCACTGCTGGCACTGGATAAACACTCTGCTGGAGGGCCTTGTACACTTGTAATCCACGCAGAGGTGGACGGACCTATCTGGCTTCACTAAGGTAACTATGGGGGTCTCCCACATCACGTGGTTAGTTGGCATGAGGATTCCCTGGACAATGAGCTTGTCTAGTTGTTCCTCGACATTGGGCCACAAAGCAAATGGTACCCTTTGGGGTTTGAGCCTGATGGGGGTTACATGAGGATCTAGGTTAAATGAAATGGGTTTCCCCCTATATTTACCTAGGTCCCTGTCAAAGACATCTGCGAACTCTGCCAACAGCTGGTTCAGTTTGTGGCTGGTTACATGGTGCAGTCCAGTGATGTCCAGGCCCAGGGGTTTAAACCATTCTACTGCCAGCAGTGATGGCCAGTGGCTGCCAATGACCATGAGTGGCAGTCAGCCCTAGAACTCGTGGAATTTTACTTTGACCTCCATTCTGCCTGGTACCTCTATCCGGTTCTCTTGACATTCAGGCAGACATTTGGCAGCTTCAGGAACTTCCTGCTTGAGGCTGGGTTCAACTTCTTGATTGTTTGCCAGGATACTATTGTGAAATACAACCCTGTGTCCAGCTCCATTTTGCATGGTTCTCCTTCAGTGGTCGCAACTGCGTGGTATTTCTCCTGCTCATATGCATCTGTGTGTCCCACGGTTGTGTAATGAATTTGTCTGGGAGCTTTGTTTTGGTCCTCTCTTTGTCTGCTCTGTTGTTGGCCAGCTCTTGGGTTCCCTGGTCTTCCTAATGGGTTATAGGCTTTGGCTGAAAAGGAATAGGTTGGGGCACTTTGCAAGGGCCACTTTACAAAAATGGCCCTTTTTCTTGCATCGGTGGCATGTCGCGTCCCGGAAATGGCAAACCACTCTTGTGTGGAAGCCCATGCAGCCCGGGCAATGTGGCTGCCTGTTCTCCACATCCCTAGGGTTTTGCCACCTTTCTGGGTACACACAGTGGATGGTGTCATCCCCATCATCCCAGTTGTCATCGTACTCAGGGACTTCAGTTGACCAGTCAGGCTCCCAGTATGTGGGGTGCACCCTGTTGATCTTCCTCACATTTGCCACTGAGTTGTCTGATGACTACGCAGCCCTGGCCTCCTCAACAACATCCTTAAATGAGACCCTTCTCCGTATCAACAGTTTCTTTTGTAAAGAGAGGTCTATCATCCCCAGGATGAGCCAGTCCTTCATCATTTCTTTGGGATTTATGAACTCACACCTGATAGTGATCTCCTGGTGACTGGCCACAAAATCATTGATGGTTTCTTCCTCTCATTGTCGCCAGTGGTAAAACTCATTCCGGCTGACCAGGGGGTGGTAGATGGTGTGTAGTGGTCTTCCAGGGTGCATTGCGGGGTGGCCCAGGTTATGATCTCCACATATGCTGAGGCAATCAGCATCTGTGCCATTTTGTAGAACTTGGTGCCACAGTAGGTCAAGAATAATGGTCACTTCCTGTTGTCTGGCCTGTCCTGGTAATCGTTGGCCTCCATGAACATTCTGAAACAGCCCATGTATGTGTGCCAGTCTTCCATACTAGAGCAGGCAATAATTGTGATGCCATTCATGCAGGTGGTTGGGGGTCCTTGTTGCTAGATAGCCGCATGGTTCATGAAGAGGTTTTCAGGACCCTTTGTCCTTCATCACCAGTGTTAGATCGGCGCAATGCAGCAGGCGAGAGTCTCTAGTGATTTCAGCACTTTTTATTTCCAGCAAAGTGTGACTGTGTTCTGCCAGCTGGGCTGCTGGAGCTCACCCTTTAATGAGCTCCAAGCAAACCAGCCAGCCAATGACAGCAGTTTAAATTCCCTGCGGTTGGGACAACCAATCCGCGGTGAGCATGACAACTTACGTAGATTCTAGCCAATCTGCAGCGAGCATGAAAACTTATGTAGATTCTAGCCAATCTGCGGTGAGCATGAAAACTGATGTAGATTTCTGATATACGTCTGTATGAAACAACCTTATCTATGGATGGTCCAAATATCCATTGTCATTCCATCATGCTCATGTTGAATTGAAACCTGTTTTGCCCATTCATGCTTTCAACAGCCTCCACACACAGCCTTCACACTTACAATAGTTGTAGCATCTCAACAGGCATGTGATCAAAATTTGGGCATGTATGCCAGAGTTGGTATTCAGCAGGTTCTGACCAGTTCTGGAGAACCGGTAGCGGAAAATTTGAGTCGTTCGGAGAACCGGTAAGTGCCATCTCTGACTGGCCTCACCCCCATCTATTCTGTGCCTATCGAGTCCCAGCTGATCAGGAGGAAATGGGGATTTTGAAGTTACTTTCCCCTGGAGTGGGCAGGGAATGGAGATTATATAGTATCCTTCCCCTGCCACACTTACCAAGCCATGCCATACCCACCAAGCCACACCCATAGAAATGGTAGTATAATTTTTTGAATGCCACCACTGATGTATTCACAATGGTTGCAATATGCTAGTGTCATTTGTAATCTTCCTAGCCATATTCTGTGACCATCTGTGACATTCCCAGCCAAGTTCTGAGAAGCAAATGACTGCCTGATTCATTTAACAACTGAAGTAGTTCACTTAACAACAATGGCAAAAAATCATAAAATTGGCCATAGTTCACTTAACAATTGCCTTACTTAGCAATTGAAATTCTAGTCCCAAATGTGTCTATAAACTGAGAACCATCTGCAGGATTCCTTGTGATGTGAAAATCTGAATATAAACAATTCACTGTACAATAAACAGCCACTTCGTGATGAGCCATTCATTTGTTGGTAGTATTGTTTCACATGTTTATTTCCATGTCTGTGCAACAGGTATTTACCATAGTAATTATTGTAAAGTGATAGATATCTACTGGTTAATATCTCTATGTGAAGATGAAGAAGGCCTAAAGTAATTTTTTTCAACCTGGTGTAATGGAACTCTAACGTCAAGTGCATTAACTAGGAATGTTAATGCTAGGAAGCAACATTCTATTGAATCTGAAGAAGGCCTAAGAAAGATTGATTTTTAAAGACTAAATCTGAGTTGCATTGTAGATCATAATATTTTATAATGTCTTATGACATTCTAGACCTGGTATTATTCAAGCAAGATTTTCCCACTTCTGCTAAAATCATGCCCCCCTCTCATTTTAATCATTCTCCAGACATTTAAGCACTGCAGCAAAAATAAGGCTTATAAATCTAAAGATTCCTCATTGTCAGAATTGCAGAAAACAATTGCATTGTTTTCAGGCATTAGATTGATTTAGGAGTCCAGGGTTGGTATTGGGTTTTTGTTTTTTGTTTTTTTTTGCAGCAGGAATTCTCAATTTTGGGGGCTGGTAGGAATATCTTTTGCAACTGTGTCAAACAATTTCCATGTCAGGCCATGGTCACTCATAAAATGGCTGCCATGATGGATATATTCAATTATGACATACTGATTTATGAAAAGACATTATTCAATGTCCTTACTCTTTGGCAGGTTTGGTTTCTTTTAAAACAATAATTCTAGTTCAATTCAATAAGGAATTGAATGGGAAGCTGGCATATAACAAAGCAATACCAAACTCAGCATTATCTTTATTTCTGATCATTTCTCTGGATACCACATAAATCTTTAGATAATAAAAACCCCAAATGACTGCAGGACAGATCGTAGGGCCATTGATGTCCCTGGCACCTTACTCGAGAGGTGAGGCCAACAAATAATTTTCATTTGGAAACTCTAGAATTGCTGGTGTTTTTTTTATACCAAATAATATGCTGTCTAAATCTTGTGTCAAATTCTCTAATAATATGATCTAGGAAGGGTTTCATCTTGTCCTTTTGGAGAATATCAAGATTTGCTTGGAAAAAATTACAAGAAAACAACTGTGCTGTTGAATTAAACATGCCCAGGAGGCAGAATCACTAAAATTATGCAGGAGATTATTATACAACCCTTGCACAGATATATGGTTATGCTGTGCTTACATAATGTGAGAATAACCCCCATTGCCCTGATCTGTGGATCAAGCTGTTCACATTCTATGAATAAAGGCTTGAATATAAGAGAGAGGAAAGGGTAAAGAAAACCTGTATTGTTTATAGCTATCATTAGAGGATAAATAAATACCAAAATATTAATATGAATAATATGAGAGTTTTATCAAGAGTGCTTTTATCTCCTGATGTGAAACAATAGTTATCTAAGGGAAGATGATTCAGGAGTCTTGAAGGCTGAACATCAGCCATAACATTAGAGCCAATTTCAGAGTGTAACAACAGTGCCAGGTTGCCCTATTTTATGGACTACCAACTGTTGTTAGAAGACAAGAACAGAAATTGTCATATTCTATCATCTTAGCCTGTGTTTTACCAGTATAAAACATTATTTCATGTATTAATTCATTTAAACCCTTTATGTAACTACCCATTTATGCCAAATTCTGGACATAATCTCTAATCAACAGTTAAACACACACACACACACACACACACACACACACACACACACGATCAAGGAGGAGAACCTGTGGCCTAGTGGCAATTACAACTGCCTCACATGTAATACTTCCCAGGTTCAAAACCCAGTAAGGGTATGGCTAGCAGATGAGAGCTAAATAGCTTGAAATAGATCTATACTAGTCTCCCTTTATTTATTTATCAGCACAAACATTGTATGTATGTATGTATGTATGTATGTATGTATGTATGTATGTATGTATGTATGTATGTATATACTTTTCAGAAAGTTAGGAGAATAGAGGTTTGCCAAAGATGAGGGAGAAGAGCGTTCCGTAGGGCAGAGGCTGCTACAGATGGTTCTCATAAGATGGCAATGTTTAAGCAAAAGGAGTAGGAGTATGTCCACCTTATCTGATCTGGGGAGGATGGGGAGTCAATGTCACTTGCATAGATAAACACCTAGGGGCATCCATCATTGCAGGCATCACTGCATTCTGGACCAGTAGTAGCTTCTGGTGGTCTTCAATGGCAATCCAATGTAGAGGAGAAAGAAAGGGAAAGAGATGCTTAGGAAAGGAAAAAAATAAGAATAAAAAGCACAGATTTCAAAATAAGGACATTCTGAGTTTATCAGAGCATGGAAGAGCATCCAGTCTTTGAAAAGATAATATACACTGCTCAAAAAAGAAGAAAGGGAACACTTAAACAACACAATGTAACTCCAAGTCAATAACATTCCTGTGAAATCAAACTGTCCACTTAGGTAGCAACACTGATTGACAAATCAATTCCACATGCTGTTGTGCAAATGGAATAGACAACAGGTGGAAAGTGTAGGCAGTTAGCAAGACATCCCCAATAAAGGAGTGGTTCTGCAGGTGGTGACCACAGACCACTTCTCAGTTCCTATGCTTTCTGGCTGATGGTTTGGTCACTTTTGAATGCTGGCAATGCTTTCACTCTAGTGGTAGCATGAGACGGAGTCTACAACCCACACAAGTGGTTCAGGTAGTGCAGCTCATCCAGGATGGCACATCAATGCAAGCTATGGCAAGAAGGTTTGCTATGTCTGTCAGCGTAGTGTCCAGAGCATGGAAGCACTACCAGGAGACAGGCCAGTACATCAGGAGACATGGAGGAGGCCGTAGGAGGGCAACAACCCAGCAGTAGGACCACTACCTCCGCCTTTGTGCAAGGAGGGACAGGAGGAGCACTGCCAGAGCCCTGCAAAATGACCTCCAGCGGGACACAAATGTGCATGTGGCTGCTCAAACAGTCAGAAACAGACTCCATGAGGGTGGTATGAGGGCCTGACGTCCACAGGTGGGGGTTGTGCTTACAGCCCAACACCATGCAAGATGCTTGGCATTTGCCAGAGAACACCAAAATTGGCAGCTTTGCCACTGGCGCCCTATGCTCTTCACAGATGAAAGCAGGTTCACACTGAGCACATGTGACAGGTGTGACAGGGTCATGGAGAACGTTCTGCTGCCTGCAACATCCTCCAGCATGACCGGTTTGGCAGGGGGTCAGTAATGGTGTGGGGTGGCATTTCTTTAGGAGGCCGCACAGTCCTCCATGTGCTTGCGAGAGGTAGCCTGACTGCCATTAGGGACCGAGATGAGATCCTCAGACCCCTTGTGAGACCATATGCTGGTGCGGTTGGCCCTGGGTTCCTCCTAATGCAAGCCAATGCTAGACCTCATGTGGCTGGAGTGTGTCAGCAGTTCCTGCAAGACGAAGGCATTGATGCTATGGACTGGCCCAACAATTCCCCATATCTGAATTCAATTGAGCACATCTGGGACATCATGTCTCTCGACATCCACCAACACCATGTTGCACCACAGACTGTCCAGGAGTTGGGGGATGCTTTAGTGCAGGTGTGGGAGGAGATACCTTAGGGGACCATCCACCACCTCATCAGGAGCATGCCCAGGCATTGTAGGGAGGTCATACAGGCACATGGAGGCCACATACATAAGGACATTACATCAAAGTTGGATCAGCCTGTAGTGTTTTTTTCCACTTTAATTTTGAGTGTAACTCCAAATCCAGACCTCCATGGGTTGCCCAATTTGATTTCAATTGATAATTTTGTTTGTGATTTTGTTGGCAGCACATTCAACTATGTAACGAACAAAGTATTTAATAAGAATATTTCATTCATTCAGATCTAGGATGTCTTATTTTTGTGCTCCCTTTATTTTTTTGAGCAGTGTAAAAGGTCATAGGTTAAAAATATAGTTTCTTGAACTTCACATGGACATATTCACTACAAGGTATGAATCTTTCTATAATTTGCAATATCACTAGTATTTTCTAATTCAATTACATTTAAAGCTCTATTAAAACTGTTTTCGGAAGAAAGATGTGCAATTTATTTTGTCATCTCTAAAAAAGAGAGGGCACAGGTCACAGCAAGGAGTTTCTGATGTTTTGGGAGGTCTTTAGGTAAAATATTTTTATTTTTTTCCAGTTATCACACCCCAGTTTTAACAAAAACTAGTTCAAGAAACCACATTGACAAATGTAATCCTATGGTTGGGCTGAGTTAAAAGCATTAAAGACATTTCCATTTTGGATTTTCTAAAAACTGACAGAAAAATACCATCAATGGTCAGAAAGAAATAATTTTCTTCTTGTTCTTAACAATGTTCTTATCCTTTAAAGTAGAGATTGTATCTAAACTACATGAAAATACATATAAATACAGTGCCATGATTGTTAGATACAAATTTATTTATCTTCAATAGACAACAGTATACAAATTAACTAACTAAATAAATAAGTCTTGAACCTATTCATCTTAGAAGGAGAAATGCTTAATTATGCAATCAAGGCAAATGCAAGCAATACATCTCACTTTCATAATTTAAAATGTTATTTAATGCTTATTTCTTTCTAAACTTAATTCTAACTTTTAAAACAGAAAACAAAAAACAAAAAGAAAGAGAGACTGGTCAGATTTTGAGTCATGGATTAGTCCCATTACAACACCACCCTGTTTATAGTTCTTGATGGTGAACCTATAACATGCACATTATAAGTGACATGCTATGTCATTTTTGGTGGCACACTTAGAAGATAAATGAAAATATGTCATATTCTTGTGTAGCTTTTAGAACCCCTAAGATTCAACGAAGAAGGTCTGCTTTCATGCAGTCTCTGAACCCTCCCAAAAGTGTATGAGAAGGGGTATGCTTTCCTGTTCATTTTGGTGGTTGCAAGGCCATGCAAGTGCATTCTCCAAACTTTCCAAAATGAAGGCCTTGTGTGATCTAGAGCTGCCACAGATCATCTGTTTTTTCTTAGGAGATAGGCATAATGTTTATTTCACAAAGTATTGTACCACTTCCTTAAAAATTGTGTGCGTGACAGAGAGAGGGAGAGGGAGGGAGGGAGGGAGGGAGGGAGGGAGGGAGAGAGAGGGATGGGGGAGAGAGAGAGTCAAACCAGCAGAATGAAGTTAGGTATTTTCTGAATGTTAACATGCCAATCCCAAAAGGGGTGTTATAAAGCATTGTCTTAAGATAACTGTCTTTACGATAGTTGCAATAAATGTTCATACAGTGATATTTCTTCTTCTGGCTCTCTACAAATATTCCTTGGAAAGAATCCATCATTAATAGAATTTATTGACAAGGATTTTAAAAAATGGCCCTTAAAAAGTTGCCCTAAAGATAGTGATAGAATAATTTGTTTTCACTACGACCCACTTGTTCCCTCAATCTCCCCTCAATTTTCTCTCTCTTACCCAGACATGTTAAAATACAGCAAAAGAGGAGCTTATGTTCATACAGTTCGAGTTAGAAAATGTAAATGCCTTTAATAATTCTCAGATAAATAACCCTGTAATGTATTGCTTTTAAGTGCTTCATTTATTTTAATGAAAGACTTCTTAAAGAAGTGCTCAGTGTCAGGCCAGAGAGAGCACTTTATAAAAAGATATTAATTATACCCTGAAACTTACTAGTGTCATTTGGTAAGAGTCCTGCTGTATAAAATACCAATATACCATTCTTACTTTTCATGACTAATTTCGGCTAGTCCAAATCCTGAATTTCCAGCTGAGAACTGGAATTATTTAGCAATTATTTAGTGGAGCATAAATATTTAGAGACAGTTTGTGCTAACAAATCTTGTCTCCAGGAGCCGGGCCCACAACAATATTCGCAGTGTAACTTTCTCTCCTATAAATCAAGGCTGTAACTTCACACCTTCCTTATTCATCTTGAATATTTATGCCCTGCTATGCTAAAGTTTTATACAATGCCAGAATTTGGGATATAACCCTGAACCTATAGACAAGCCAGCCAAAATAAAACACAGATGGAGTAGAGAATAGGGAATATTATGGCACTTTTGCTATGGCTTGTAGCTTGATTTTTACAAAAGATGCTTAGGTTAAAGATGGTCATTCTGAAGGACTTTGGCCAGGAGTCACAGCCAGAGTTTTTCTTCCCTTTTTCATCTTTTGAGGCTAAAATCTAGGAAAAGGAAAGGGAAAAGGAAAACACAGAAACTCTAGTGATGAATTTGGGTGGACACTCATGTGGAGACTTTCAGAAAGTGTGTGAGCCTGGAAAGAAATACAACTGTTTCAACAATCCTCAAGAAGATTTTGAGTATGCTCCCATATGTTGTAAAGCATTGCCTTTGAAGGATTTGCATAACCTAAATGCTACAAAACAAACCCTTGCTTCACATTCAGTCCATGGCTTCCATGTGAAGCTCAGCAGTTTACCACAAGCAAGTTAGGTCTTCCCCACTATCAGGTTTCCTGGAATCAACAGGAAACTAACTACAGCAGTACAATATTTGCTGTCTTTTTTGTCCATCTCTACACTTGTATGTCTATTCTGAGACATTCCTAAATACAGCTTCCTTGATATCATGTGAGCTGGACAGAAAAGACAAAACAAGCACTCAAGCTTTGTTTCCCTTCTTATGCAATGCATTACCAGCTAGTGGGGAAACATCCCACCGTGATCATAGCTGGATTGAATAATCTAGTGCTACTTCTCAATTCTGGTTGGTTGACTGGCTGAGAGCAGTAGGATATTGGAAGTAAAGATAAATCATGTAATCAGTGTGTGCAAAACAAAGAATCAGATTCTAAATAGAATGTTTAAAGGTAGGGATGTCAAACTCAAAACCTGCAGGCCACAACCAGCCCACAGGGTGCTTAGACCTGGCCAATGAGTTGGTCCTTGAAACAATGAAGGACTAGTCTGCAGGGCCTCTGCCAGCAAAAATGGAGGCCTGCATGCAGCCCTCCTAAACTCTGTTTTTGCTGGAAGAAAGTTAAAGGAGGCCGTCACAGCCAGAAATGGAGCTCGAGAGCCCATTTTTGCCTGCAGAGTACTCAGGCCACCACAGATGTCTCTGACATGAATGATGTTAAGTGGCCATGCTCACCCTGATCACGCCCACCTCAGCCACAGCCATCCTGGACATGCCCATGCTGCCTATATCCATCACCACCTGAGATCAAACACAGCTTTGATACAGTCCTCAATGAAATCATGTTTGACAACCCTGTTTTAAGGTATGTCTTAAAATGACTTTGGGGTGGGTGGGTTATTTTTTCATCAATTTACCCTATGCTCCATACTCTTGGTCAAAAACATTACTAGTTTCTTATTGAATGTACTGCAACTAAGGAAATAATTTCTTTAAAGAAGAAAAAATATAAAGTTGACAACATTTTTTAAAAACAACAATTTGAATAAATCAGTATTTCTCCTGTGCCTATTCTGACACATCACTGAGATTTTTCTTTTCAGTTTAGTAAATAATTTGGGATAGGGGAGTTTGGAGGAGAGATGTTTGCATAGACTTCAATTATATTTCTTGACACAGAATCCAACACCAAAAATCACAGACTCCCCAAGTTATGCCTACTAGAGTAGATAAAATCACAGTCACAAACCTCTTGGATCACTAAACCAGTGGTTCCCAAACTTTTTCAGTCCACCGCCCCCTTGATGCTACAAACTGATCCTCAGTGCCCCCCACCCAGTGATGGAATTCTAATTTTTTTACTGCTGGTTCTATGGGCGTAGCTTGGTGGGCATGGCTGGGGGGGGGAGTCATGTGACTGGATGGTTTGCATAACAGAAGGAAGATAGTAACAGTAAAATGCAAAACTGTAACAATTAATTCCACATTTATTCAAAATCCAATTTAAAAACATTTTTAGTTAATGTTAATTCAACAAAATTGTTGAACATGATCCAGTGATACCAGGTTTTCAAAGTCTGATAGTCATTTATCAAGAACCTTAGTAACTAGTAACTTAGTAAACGCAGTAAAATTTAGTAACTACTTCACTGTTCAGTCAATTCTTAATGTGTTGGATGGTTTTGATGAAGTGATACCAGTTTCCCAATGTCTGGTTTTAAGTCACTTAGCAGAGTGCAATGTTTCCAATCTTGGCATCTTGAAGATGTCTGGACTTCAACTCCCAGAATTCCCCAGCCAGGGGAATAAATTTAAAAAAAAAAAAACAAGTTGCCAAGGTTGAGAGACACTGCTCTAAAAGCACCAGAACTGTTTCCCTCTCCTCTCCTATTACGGTATCAGAGTAGCCTTTTCGGTGGCATTAACTCCTGGCTCTACTTTCCAGTAGTTTCAGGTGATGTATGCCCCATACATCCCTGCGGCCGATCCGCTCCCACAGAAAGGGACTTCTCCGGGTGCCGTCCACTAGGCCAGGGGTCCCCAACCTTTGCAACTTTAAGTCTGAAGGACTTCAGCTCCCAGAATTCTGGGAGCTGAAGTCCTTCAGACTTAAAGTTGCAAAGGTTGGGGACCCCTGCACTAGGTTATGCCAGCGGGCGGCGCCCAGGGGAAGGGCCTTCTCTGTGGTGGGCCTGACCCTCTGGAACGACCTTCCCCCCGAAATTAGAACAACCACGGACCTCCGCTCCTTCCGTCAAAAATTAAAAACACATTTCTTCTGCTTAGCCGGCCTGGGATAGCTTAACTGTTTTTTAGGGTTTTTTAGGGGTCTGTCTTAGTTTTAACATGGGATTTTAGCGCAGGGTTTTAATTTAATTCTTTTTAATACTGTATTGTTTGTGGTTTTTATATGTATTTTTAATTTCCCTGTGCCCCGCCTCGAGTCCTTTTGGGGAGAGAGAGCGGGTTATAAATTAAATTATTGATATTGATTATTATTGATGGTTTGTCTTAAAAGACACTTAAAAAGAGAGACCCGTTTCCTATCAGTTTGCCCCTGGAGTTCATGCCGCCCTGGGTCCTTTGTGGAGAAGGGCGGGATATAAATGTGATTAAAATAATTTTTTTTTTAAAAAAATGCAAAAATTGCTTCGTCATCACCCATCTCAAAAATCCCTTTGGCCATTGCCACGCTGCCCCCTTCCCACCTAAGCAATACCACCCACCACCCCCTTTTTTGTGTCGTTGGGGGAGTTTAGTTGCCACATGCACATATGGGGATCCCCAGTCCTGGGATCGCCCTTCGTGCGCCTGCAGAAAAGAGGGCTCCCTGCCTGCGGAACACAGTACTGCTGCCCGTGGCGCACAGCACGTGGATTGACAGAGCACGCACCGACTGACTGCTACCCTGAGGAATGCAAGGTATATAAGAGGCCAGAAGCAACCATTTGATGGAATGGAGAGGCGGGAGGACAGGAGCGGCTCATGTCTGCAGCTGGCTCAGGGAGCACGCACATTCTGAGCTGTGGCGCTCAGTCTGGAGAGGGGGGGAAGCCCTGAGCAATGTGTGCCTAGCCGCCATGTGGTAGTGGCTCGGTGTCTTCCGATTTAGTTGTTTCAACTCTCCCCCTCCTCTGCTTGGTTGCATGTTCTCTGTATGTTCTCTCCCTCTCTCCCCCCCTCTCTCTCTTGCTGGCTGGTGGTTGAGGCCGCTGGTAGTTAGGATCGATTCTACTGTTGCTTAAGTCACCACGGCGTACAGCAGCAGCAGTGAGAAGCAGCAGTGGTAGTATCAAGTAGATCAATGAAGAAGGGGCATTTATGACAGGTGGGCCAGCTGAAGCTGTAGGCTCAGCATGGCTCCTTCTCTGCTGCCTGCCGCCACCCCCCTTGCCTCTTAATGCCCCCCTGCCACCACTCTTGCCTCTTAGCACCTCCCCTAAGTCATCCTACTACCACCAGGGTGTAGTACTGCCCACTTTGGGAACCACTACACTAAACTGATAAATTTTTGTAAGTAGTTGAGGCCTCCCTCTCTCTTCCTTAAAGGGGAACAAGCTAAAAAAAAGAGCTGCCCAAAGAATCAAGGAGATAGAAGCACAAAATGATGTAGCTATCCTTAGTAAGGTTGGTAACTTGAAATGGCTAAGCAAATACAAACATACTTTTCAAGTAAAGAGCTATTTAATAATACAACTGCCAAAACATCTTAGGGAGATGTTACACGAACGAGATTCAAACAGCTTGATACAATAGTCAGATATGAGAGATTCCATTTTATACCCTACAATGAATGTCCCTGCATTTGCAGAGCGACAGAGGTAGAAGACCTGTCTCATATCCTATTTGATTGTTGCCTGTATAAGAGAGTGAGAGATAGGTACCTTGGTCTATATACTAAACAAATGACCCATTGGGAAACCCATATCAAAACAATTACCTTATATACGGCCAGAATTTGAAAACAACAAATATAGCACACTTGAGCAAAATTGTTTGGTTGGGACTGGCATATGTGGAAGTGATTAAGGTAGATTGTAGGGGTGACACTGATATATAATTTTATCATATTTTATTTATCCATATATTAAATTATTGTATTTTATTCTAATCTCATTTTAAATTGTATTTTATTGCAATTTCATTTTAAATTGTGTTTTATTCCAATTCCATTTTAAATTGTTTTTATTGGATTTTAGTAATAATTTCTGTTTACACTCTGCACTTTGATATGGCCCATGAGCTAATCAATAAAGTAAAGTAAAGTAAACCAAAAATCACATTTACCTCTGATCATCTCTTACCTAACACATAGCAAAGCATGATGGATATTAAATACCATAAGTCTTATCCTTTGACACTGAGAAACCACTGTCAGGCCTATTTAGCTAAGGATGATTCATGCCTGCCAAACTCATAAGCTAGGATTGTAGAAGCATGCACAGCAGCAGAGGAAGGGGGCAAGTATTTTAGTAGAATTGTAGCTAATTGCAGTCACCTATGGCTAGGAAAAAGTTAAAGATGGTTTTATGAAGACGAAGTAAAGAAGGGGGAATTTCTGACACCAAGAGGTGAAAGCTATTAGATAGACTCATGCTGAAGTCCTTCTAACTATTCTGAGTTTTAAAGATTCTAACAAGTCTTTTATTTATTTAAATATATATTCAATTTCTGCCTATAAGGCACTGAATGCAGCCAAGAGTTAGAAATACAAGCCCTTTTGTTTAAAATAACAAAAATAATTAACACCTTGACACTATAATTTAAAATATCCAACTGGAAAAAAAGATTTAAACTAAAAAAAAGGGAGGGGGGAGACAGGACTAAAAGGGGTTAATAACAATTCATCTTAAAAACAGTCATTCACCATCTGAATCCTACATATTTGATATACAGTAACAAATCCAGATTGATATGGCATTTTTCTTACTGCTGTTATGTCAGGAATGCACATACCTAAAGCATTGGTACTTCCAATCTACACTTGGTATCTTAATTCTTTGTGCAGAAGTGAAGGCACCATGGAACAAAGCTCTTCTACTATGTTGGCAAGCTACCACTCTCTTCTTCCTAAACATGTTAATGGGAAAGCCACAAAGTTCTGGCTGAAGACTGGCCATTAAAATGTGCTAAACAAACAAACAAATAAATAAATGATGATGCAACAAATGGCAAAATGACTGAAATGTGTTGAAAGGGTACTGGCCTTGCAAGTGTTTATGATTGTTCAAACTCAGCAATTACCCTGCTGTAAATATAAATGCCACTTTTATTTAAAGTTTCTTTTCTTCAAGTAGTCAGAGAAGCTCAGAAGGTCCTCCTCGCTGATACCATACTCACAATTAGATGATTTAGGCGAGGGAATGGTAACTATCTCCAGGTAATCCAGTGAACTTCGTATTACAGCATGCATGGGGAAAGGGACTTAGAAATTTAAAGCATAGTATATTTATTTATTTCCACGGAGACACTCTTACTTCTATATTTGTTCACCATACTGAAGGAGTTTCTTTCTGGTTTTCTCTTGGTCCAGAGCTATCCTTTGGGAATGGGATGTTCTGAGGAAAAGGCAAATATTTTCCATTTGTATGACCTATACCGGTATTATCAAAACCAGACTCTGTTCCCCAACCTTGGAAACTTTAAGAAGTGTGGACTTCAATCCCTGGAATTCTGAGAGTGCAGTCCAAAGGTCTTAAAGTTGCTAAGGTTGGAGAATACACTGAACTAGAACTGTTAAATATAAGAGGATTGTAAACAGCCTGTCTTTCTCAATGAATAGCAAAATGAGTTAAATCTAAGCTCTAAACATATAAGATGCATAAAATTCATCAATCAAGGAATGTTTTGGAGAATTCTCCAAATTGCTACATCCCAAATCAACACATTCTGTACATCCCTACTAGCAATGTTAGATCCAAGAGGTTGAAACCACGCCTGCAGCTGGCTAAATATTTACCGCCTCAGTACTATCCAAATATTGTGGAGCCTTCTCCCAGGCTGATTTTAATGTCTTCCCATCTGGTCTATTGGAATGACTCTTTTACAAGGAACTTATGTGCCCTTGGCTATCAGAGGGATTGAAAAAGTTGAAAAAGTCTGCTACTATTTATACTATAGCTAGCTTTTGTTATGGCAGCATGAAATGTGCAGCAACAGAGCCTAAGGAGATGCCAATTGTAGTTCATAATCTTGTTAGCTTTATGTTACTTTCATTTTATTGTGTATTCTGTTATTGTTATGGTGGGTTGAGCAGTCAGCCAGATGTTTAGACTGGATTTGACATTTTCACCAAGCAATAGGGATGCTGGTATGGGCAGATGATGATGATGATGCCTATGAGTCAATGTACACCATTTTGGTTTGCTGCTCCATCCATTCATCCATCATCCATCCATCCATCCATCCATCCATCCATCCATCCATCCATCCATCCATCCATCCATCCATTCATCTCTTGGAAACTGCCACAGGGAAGTTCTTCAAATGTAACCAATTCTATTATTTGCAATGAAAGAGTGATAAAAGTTCTGCTTTTTTAAGTTTAATTTTCTGTAGCAGGAATTGAGAATCATTCTCTCTCCAGGAGTTGTTGAACCACCAGCATTTGTCACTACTGTTTGTTTTCTAAAACTTCTGGAACTTATAGTTTAGTAATATTTAGAAGGCAAGAGTTATCCTGCAAGGTCCCTTCCAACTCTGTTAATGAGAAAAGATCTAGTCTTACAATAGCACCTAGAAAGCAGCTTTTTGTAATCTTACAACCTTTCAAATTGATTTTCAGCCATGCTGACTGAGAATGCTTGTTGTTGGTAGACCTCAGATTTCTCAAAGGTTTCTGGTTGGTGGAGTCTGCAATATAATCAGACCATCCTCAAAATATTACCTTCAATCCTGGATTTGTTTTTAAAGTGCAAAATTGAATAACATGAGTTGTTAATGAATTATAAAGTTACACTAGGTCATTGCATGCCAATGTGCACCATGAATGTTGTGCCTAGTGAAATTTCAGCCATTAGTTGATAATTGTATCCAAGTAAGAAGCATCTTAATTTTTTATTAGATGATATTAAAGCTTCACTGATACAGAAATATATCCCATCTGGGCCCTCTTTCATTGTTGTTATTATTGTTGCTTCAAAATGTCTATTTCCCAAAGGAATATGGCTCATTTTAACCTGCTGTGGGACAGAACACCTGTTCCACATATCACTTCATATGGATAATGTAAGTTCCACCATTGTCATGCAAAGCAGCTTGGGGGAATGAAACAATGGTTTCATGGAATGTGCAAGATTTAAAAGCAGATATACTTCCTTTACTAGTATAAATGAGTCAGATCTCCCCCCCCCACAACACACACACACACCTGTCTCCCAGCCTGCTAGGAAAGTTTATAGCAAGAGTTGTTATTTTCTGCATCTCTTAATAAAAGTGGAGGTGTGTATGTGCAATAATATTTTTAAAAAACTTCCAGTATGAATGCAGATTCATTGCTGCCTTATTAGAAATCTGTTTGCAAAGTCAGTCTGTAATATGAGCCAACGGTATCTTGGCTGCCAGTTACATATGATAATGTATGGCCCCAAAGTGAATAGAGGGCAGTAATTTACTTGAGGGACTCTGCTTATGTCATAAAGCGATGCAGCAGTTTATGAATAGCAACAGAACCTTGAGAATGAATTACAACCCTGCATTCACTCCTAGGACATCTGTTGTTGTTGTTGTTGTTGTTGTTGTTGTTGTTGTTGTTGTTAAATACAGGGTATACCATTTGAAAAAAATAAACATGCATACACAAATGTAAAACATCTTTCTTTCAATAAGTCTTTATTTTACAAAAATAAAATACTCAGGATTACTGTTTATGTCCATAACAATTTTAATTTGAAAGTGGCCCTTATTGAAGAGTTTAGAATATGCAAGGATTCACAACTCAATACAACCACCTTAAAGGAATGGGCCTGTATTCTCAAGGTGACAATTCCATCTACAATGAACTAGTGTGGTTTCATAAAGAAACTGCATTTCATGTAGTATTATCCTGCCAACCTAGGCTGGTTAATTGGTAGGCTAATTATACAATATAATTGAACTGTACTGAGAGTAGAGAATGATTCTCACATGCCTGGGATAGAGTTTTCTGGATCTCAAAGTTGTATCAATTCTATAAATAGGTTAATTTAAGTGCAAACCCTCATTTCCCATATATCCTGAAGACCTGGAATTAAATTTTTCAAGAAAACTAGAGAGTTTAGGATTATAAGTATCTGTCACAAAAGTCACCACTTTTTACTGAAGGATTTGTTCCAATGATTTTGTTTTACACATAACTTTAAAGGTATAGTCTGCTGAGCACACACATGCCAGTATCTGATTTCTATATTGAGTATGGAATTTGTTATGATTTCTTAACCCCTTCTATAATTTGCCAATCATAGCTCACACTTTTGTGATATCATTTTCAAACTATTAATTATGAAATTAAGAGAATACAAGAAAGTGCTCAGTTCCAACTAATAAGAATAGAAATGTCAGTCTTGGTCCAATTCTGATTTATTCCCCTAGGATGATTTGTGAAAAGAACTGGTAGGAGGACAATTCTGTGGATATAATATCATCCATCAAAGCATCCCTCTGTCCTATTGTCCTGATAAATTTTATCTTTATTATTCATGTATTCAAGTGGTTTTGAGTTCAGCATGACATTTACAGTTAGTTTTCTTTCCAAAAATGTGGAAATGATTTGGCATTGTCTTTTTCAGTTCCCATGTTTACCTGATAACTATGGTCAAAAGTCTAATCAAACTATTAGAAGCAATTATTAACTCCTAAAACCCTTAGATTTTTTTTGGAATAAAAGTTTTTATTGATTTTACAATTTTATAATATTAGGGAAGGGTAATTAGGGTTTATATTATACATTTTAGAGCTTCCATACCAGAGATGGTGACTGCAATCGGGTCCTCATACAATATCATGTTAAACAAGTAGTGTTAGGAGATATATACATTGGGCACATTTTTAAGATTCATACATTCAATCTTTAGTTTTACATTTTCATCCGTTTCAAGAATTACAATAGTTCAAAATTAATTATTTTTGAGATCTGAGCCTTTTTGCTATCGCACCTTTATTCTCCCTCCCCTCAGAGGGCGGGGCCGTGACTCCTCCTGTCCCTTCTTCTTCATCGCCCAGGATTGAGGAATGCTTTTTAAGAAAGGCCTCTGCCTCTGCAATTGTTTTAATTCTAATTCTGCCTCCCTCCCAGAATACCAACATTCCTTCAGGCATTAACCATTTAAACCAGATCCCGTTTTTATATAATTTTTTAGACAAGAAGGAAAATTTCCTTCTTGCTTCTCTAATCTTTTTTGGGATCTGCTTTAATATGGCAATATCTTTTTGTTCATATTTCAACGGACCCTCCCGTTGTGCCCTTAATATCTCCTCCTGTGTGTACCTTCTTAAAAATTTAATATGAATCTCTCTGGGAACTTCATTTATTCTAGCATATGCTGAATTAATTCTATAAATTAAATCTATTTCCCCCCAAAGATATTCTTTAGTTTTTTTGATATAATCTGCTAAAATTCCACTCATTAAATCTCTTAAATCTTCACCTTCCCTTTCAGGAACATTCTGAAACCTAAGGAAGAAAGACATTCTTTCAAATTCAAATTTAGACATGTGCCCAGAAAATTCTGACGTTTCTTTCTGCAATTCTTTTAACTCGTCCCTCATCTCGGTTGCCCCCTTCTTCAACTCTCCAATTTCCTGTTGGTTAATTGTTATAGTTTTTTGTGACTCCCGCAGTTCATCTCTTAAATCTGAAAAATCTTTCGTCAAGCCTATCCGCATTTCTTGTATTTCTCTCATTATGTCATCAAGTGTTAGTCCTTTCTCTTTGTCTCCTCCTGTTGCCCTTTCTGTAACATGGTAGAAATTTTGGCTTGTTGTGAAGTCAGGGTGGCTCTAGATGAAGTTTGAGCTGGAAGGGCTTTTCCCGTCGGAGATTTTTTTTTATGAGGCATTTGTGATTTTAAGTTCGTAGGATAAAAATGGCGTTGAGGAATGGGCAGTCTATGAGGTTCAAGATATCAGGAACACATTAAGTCAGAGTCCAATTTTCAATTTTTTAAGTTTTATCAAGTCCAGAGGGATAATTTTTCTATAAATCCACAATAAGGTCCACGTATTGGGAAGTACACCAAGGGCTTCTTGGGAGTACTGAAGAAATATATTTTCCTTTAAATTCCAAGTAACTGAAGGGATGTTACATAACTCAATAAAAGTTTATCATCCGGAACAAAGAAATCGCCATTTTGCCGCCTCTCCTCCGAGAGTGCGAAGAAAGTGAAAGCAAAGTAAAAGTTTCCGCTGTTTAAACAAGCCGCAGATATAGTGTTGCCAATTGTAATTCCAGCATTGAAACAAAGTTTCTTTAGTTGGTATAAGAACGGATGATGTTAATCTTTCTCTCTCCTTGATTCGGAGAGCATTTTAAACAGCCGCTTTTACGAGAGGGGTTTTTCGTAATTGAAACTCCCCCCTCTGTTCTTCTTTTTTTACAACGATTTAATGGATCGTAAAACAATAACTCACAGTCACTTTTCCTTTGAAAGAAGGTCCCGCTGCAGCACCAGGTCCGGCATTTCAGCCCGTCTTCTTTTTTCCACTAATTCCAGTAAGCATTGGCAAGGGGGTCGCACCCCCCTGCTTTCCGCTCCCTCAGCTTCTAGAGCAAAGCGGAAAAGGGCATCCCACCGACCGCCGTCGGTACAGAAGCCCCCCCACAGCCGCTCATCCGGCAGGGAGTTAACCCAAACTCCCTGGACCCCCCTGGGGGGCCAGCTGAAAAAGCAAGCAGCAGGAATGCCCGAAAGCACTTCTGTTGCCGTCGAGAACCGGAAATGAAAAAATAGATTTTTTTCAGGTGGTCTCTTATATTAAAATTTACTAGTTTTGAATCTGCTTAATGTTTTGAAATCAACTAAATCTACCTACATGGGTACCAGTATACTAACTGCCTTCATATTAAATTACTGTTTTACATAGGGCTGCCTCTAAATATTGTCTAAAGGTTATAGCAGGTATGAAGATATGTCATGCAGGTATTTCTATTTCTGATGAGAACAAAGCATTTGAAAACCTAATAGTTTTCCCAGAATAATTCTAATTATTAAGATCTGTCTCAGAGATCCTTTTTAGGTGCCTTCAGTAAGACAGGTTACATATACTGGCACTAGGGAGTGCGTTTTTCAGTGGGCCACCAAAATTGTAGACCATTTTCTCTTCTTGCTGCTTGATCTCTGGTTTCTCTGCTACAGATGCATTTGTTGTTTTTTTAAACCCTGGGCAGAAGGGGTTTCTCACTGAACTGCAAATAAACCAACTTTATTTTAACTTTGTGTGGTATGCAGAATAAGCCCATGTCATTAGTTCATTGTTCAGTGCAGTGTATGAGCCAAATTGTAGTTGAATAAACCAGTTAAACATTGGTAAATGTAAGGTAAACACAATTTATATGTTTGTTAACTCTGATTTGCTTTTTTGTATTTAATTATATTATGTGCAACCATTATTTACAAAATGAGTTAAAACATTTCAGGTAAATTAGAGAGAGGGAGAAGTAATTCATTCCCATTTTTATACTGTCAGCATAACTCGGATTGTAACCTTATTTTTACAGCTATTGAACACATGTGTGTGTGCAGCTTCATATGGGAAAACAGTTTGTAAAGCAAAATTCTCAGTTTATAGGAGGTTTACTGTGAGAGCTATTTTACTGTTTTCTTCTACATAGAAAGATAATTGTGGTAGTGCATGGTTCCACCACTAGAGGATTACTGTTAGTGTAAATCAGGGGTCCCCAACCTTTTTTGCACCAGGGACCGGTTTCATTTTAAAGAAAATTCTGCAGACCAGCTGAGTGGCTCAGCAGTCATGTGACTGGGTGGGCGTGGCCAACTTGGAAAATGTGAAACTCACTTAACAATGATCTTGGTTAGCAACCAAACTTTTGGCCTCAACTGTGGTCATAAGTTCTTTCTTTCTTTCTTTCTTTCTTTCTTTCTTTCTTTCTTTCTTTCTTTCTTTCTTTCTTTCTTTCTCTTTCTTTGTCTCTGTCTCTCTTTCCCTCTCTCTCTCTCTCACTATTTCTTTCTTTCTCTCTTTCTCTCTCTCTTTTGTTCTTTCTCTTTCTTTCTTTCTTTTTCTTTCTTTCCCTCTTTCTCTCTCTTTTTCTTTCTCTATTTCTTTCTCTTTCTCTCTTTCTGTATCTTTTTCTGTCTCTGTCTTTCCTTTCTGTCTGTCTTTCTCCCCCACTTTCTTTTTCTTTCTTTCTCTTTTTTCTCTCTCTCTTTCTGTCTCTCTCCTTCATCCGCCCATCTCTGTCACTCTATGTGTGTGTGTGTGTCTGTCTTGCATTCACTCATTCTGTGTCTCTGTCTATCTTTCTCTCCCTCCCTCCCTCTCTCTGTCTCTCTATGTGTGTCTGTCATCGTCGTCCATTCCACCTCCAGCCTCCTCAGCCCGCCCGCCACGCTTGGTCGCTTGTTCGCTCGGTCAGGCTCCGTGACTGGGTAGGAGCTGGGCTGCAGGGCTGGAGAGGAGGAGGAGGGAGGAGGGCAGAGCGCGTGGGAGAATGCAGGAGGATGGTGGGGGCTCTTCCTCCACCCTCGTCGACGGAGGGACTCCTGGGCACCGCCGGAGCAACCCTCCCTACGGCCGCCAGTTCCCTCCCCCACCCGCGGAGCCTCCACAGCCCCTGGAAGAAAACGAGTGGCCGGCATGCCAGCAGGGGAGGCTCCGTGGGGGGGAGGGAATTGGTGACCGGTAGGGAGGGTTGCTCCGGCGGCGCCCAGGAGTCCCTCCGTCAACAAGGGTGGAGGAAGAGCCGCACTCCAACGGCGTGAACAGCCGCGCCTGCGTTCTCCCGTGCGCTCTGCTCAGGGGGCTGCCCCCTCCTCTCCAGCCCTGTGGCCCGGCTCCTACCCAGCCACGGACCGGCACCAGTCCGTGGCCCAGGGGTTGGGGACCCCTGGTGTAAATGACTAGCACATATAGTAAGAGCAGTTGGCCTTCTGTTCAAAAATTATATAGTATCATGATGCTGAAGTACCCACCTGTTGCCTTTCCAGATAGAAGTGAAAAACCACTCCATTTCACTTTGCACATAGTGTTGAAAGCCTATAGGCCATATATGTGTCTGAAAGAAAACTTTCCTCCATAACTGGAGAGTTGAAGAACAGTTTTGGACTCTAGATTAGTATAATGTCCCATTCTCCTTTTTATTCCACGAGGCTATCAAGTTGTAAAGTATTCTAGTTTCTAGGCTATGGGGTTTTTTTTAGGAATAGAGATGAAAAACAAAACTTTAAATTCCGAGCCCAGAAGGACCATTCATGACTGTGATTACAGCTTACCTGACTTGCATTATACATGTAATGCATAGCTAGTTACACCTTTAATTGGAACTTCTGCAGGTTTATTCACTGTCATGTCACAGAAATAAACTATCTAGCATCTCTATTTTCTGCAGTTTTATATTAAAAAAACAACATTGAACAAAACATACCACTTTCTGAAAATGCAGTTTTCTAAAAACTAATTGTTAATCAAACATCATTTTGTTCAAAAAATTTGCAGATATTTCTGGAAGTTATTGTCTGCTGTGTATGTTGCTACTATGGTTGTTTGCTTGAAAAAATGCTATTTACAACATGAATACTCATTTACTCCTGCTGCTTAGTCCACCACTGAAGTCACTTGTGGTTTTGGCATCACAATTAATTGCTCTGGAGATGATTATGATGTCACTGAGAGCTGTGAACAGTGCAACTTGAAGCAATACACAAGCAGCAGGAACAAATGTAAAAAGAAAAGAGAAAGAGTCTTATGAATATCTTTCTACTAATGGAAAAACTGAAGCCTTCTATTAATCATTAAGTAAAATATAAGCTATTTCTAGACTGCACAGCCTTCCTAATCCAGTACTGTTCAGATCCAGAGTCAGTTTCTATCATAATGCTGACTAATGGGATGGAGTTGTTACTCAAGACATTTGAAGGGCATTAGAAGTGGAAAATAATAGTACTTATCACAAAATATTAATACTGTATTATCAGAATATTCTTTTAACTGCAACTAATTATTAATTAAAGACCTGCTTCAGCTTGATATAGTATATTGAAAACATTGACATTCTGTCTTCTCCAAGACTATTTGCTCATCAAGGACTAACCTCAAGTCATTTTCTAGAATGCGAACAGAAAGAATAGTACCATGGCACTCACAAACAAACTTTAGTAAACACTATTTCCAGATAAAGGAAGTAGCAATCAATAGATCAAGATTGCAGACTATCTTTGAATGGACTACTGCACTGCTGGAAAATAATAGCTGATTGCCACCCAAATATTCAGACCAAAAGCTAATTATTAATGTTTAGGATCCCACAAATCCTAAACATTAATAGAGAGTTGATTGTTTTATCTGAATATTTGAGGGGAGGGGTAGAAACGGAGAAGAGTGGGGTTGATCTTAATTCAGTTCCATTAGGCTCCATGTCTGCTTTCATTTGGGTTGCAGAATATGCCATGCATTATTGCATTAAGTGTGAATTTCTATACAATAGAATTTCTATACAACACAAGTGGTGGGAATTAAATGGGTCTTGCTGCTAGCCTAATGGGTATTAGATCACAGTTTAAGGTGGAATTAATAAGGGCAAGATTAAAGGATTTAATATGTAGCAGGGGATAAAAGTCTATGGAAATATTGTCTACATCATGTTGACAAAAATCAGCAAAAGAAATTGAAATTGATTATAAATAAACAAGATTTGTCTTTTCAATAGACTGGAGATCATTTCAAGTTATTACTGATAATACTGAGCTCTGTAGGCCAGTTGTGTGACTCAGATTTCTATGCTGTGATGTTTTGAAAAATTGTAGCTCCATTACAGTCAATACCTGTGACCTCAAAATAGTACTGACAACTTTTATCCTTAATTATTGTATAAACATGTTGAACTAGGACTACTATAATTAGGCTGTAGAACTCTTAACAATCACTAGATGACATCTAATCGTTCTGTACCTCTGTTGCTGTCTGTTTTATCTGGATTTCTGCACCCCAGATATAGTAACAGAAATGTGGTAATACTTGAATGGTACTCAATTACTCCTGTATTCTACATGGTTGTTGCAAAACCTGATTTACAGCATATTTTAAGTAGAGGGACTTTCCCGGATATAATAGTCAGGGCCTACATCCAGTGTGGCAGCATCTTAACTACCTTAGCTGAACTAAAAAAAGGTACTCAGCTGCTTTGCCCTTGGAGATAGCTATAGATCAGACTCCCCCCAAAAGCATTTGAAGCCATTGAAGAAAGCCAGCAAGCCATTTCAGAGGGCAGCCAAGGAAACTGCATGAATATATTCATGTAGTCATCAAGAATCAAGTTCAATTCCAGGGAATCTGTTTCAAAAGGAAATATACACAAAACATTATCGTTTGCATGGAACCAATGCATGGAAAGTTGAAATCCAGGGTTGCCGGTATATTTGGTTTTTAGATTGTGCTGGAAGAAAGCTTGAGTATCAAGCCCAGATGAACTACAAAAGGCTGGGAATACTGTTCAGCAGACAAAAGGCAAGCTAGGTGAAGCTTGAACTAGAATGTAGCCAATTTTATGAATGTCTTGGCTACAATATCCTACAGAATAAACTAAGTAGGGATTCATTGAAAAGAAAGTCACCTTGATTCCTTTATTACTTCTCCTCCTTTGTTCTAATCTAGCATGTTATTATTCTTATACTCTAAAATTCAATAAAGCCTCAAGGTCTATGTGCCAAATCAGAAGTTATTTACATGACGCCTTCAGTGTTTTCCAGACCTTCAAAATATCAAATCAAGTGTTGAATTAAACATTCCTAAAAGGAAATGCTTCAAAGTATTGTTTAATATGGTTAGAGCTGCCCCATCTATCAGATTGGTTAATCTAACTAAAGCTAGCTGGGTAGGGGGGGAAATCCACTTGGCGCCATAAACTGCTGAACGCTTCTTTCCCCCTTCTGGTTACTAAGCTTGCTGTTTAATTGTACAAATATTTGTGGGTTTGGCAATGGTGAGTGCTAATTTGTTATTCTAGCAAAAAGCTTTGGATTGTTTGGAGCGTGCTAGAAAAATAGTCAGCACCTTTACACGCATGACATGCTAACAGTTGAAAAGAAACAACTGTACTACTAAGAGGACCTTGCAAGTAGGTGCTTGTAAAGAAAATCAGTTAAATTTCTAGCACTTTTTTCTGGTATGCTGAACATCATAGCTTGCAAAGACCTGTCTAATAGGCACCAGGCAAGCATGCTTACTTGCATATTGTTTTAATTTGTTTTTATGTCATTTCTTAATCATTTGTATAAAGGATATCCTTGATGGATGCGTTTGTGGTGGATGATTGTGGTGGATGTGTGGATGATTAAGAAAAATGATTTATTCTGTCTTGGTAAAATATAGGTTTAATTTTTTTTAAGACATTGGGAAGTTTTATTTGTCTTCCACTGATCTCCTGCAAAATAAATATAATTAATATAATAAAATATTTGTGAAACAGAAATAGTGGAAGTTAATGAATGGATTTAATAGTTATATACTATTTAATAGTCCAACACACCGTTAAAACATATTCTATAGATCTTCTAAAGGGGTGGGTTCCAGCTGTTGATACTGCCAATTGTTCAGGGATGCACTCACAATTCTAGGAACAGCAAGAATGATTATAGCAAAAAGGATGGTGGATCTAGAATTGAGGCTTTTTACTAATCTTGTAACCAATAACATAGACAACAAGACAGAACAAAGCCAAAATATGTCAACAGTGTATGTAGGAGTACATATGGCTTAGGAAATTATGGTTCTTCTATCATGAATTCTTCTTCTTTTGCTTACATAGAGGTGCTCAAGCTATTATCATTCTATTCTCCTTTGTATATCTATTATGGGATATAGATTTGTTATCCTCCAACACCATGCCTTGACAAATAGCTCTTTGTCTTCTTGATGATGAAATAGCTGCAGAAAAAAATACTGGAAGAAAAAATAATTTTATGATATACTAAGACTAAGAAATTATTTTGGCATAAACTTTCATAGGTACCAAATATTTCATCAGATACACAGAATATATATATGAGAGAATATTTTCATAGCTCCTGTTTTGAGGCCCGTTTAAGGGAGGAGACAAACTGTCATGCTTCTCTGCCCTTCAACTCAACCGAGAGATCATCCAGACAGAGACCTATTAAGTTTGCTGCTGTTTTTTAGGTATGTGTTAGATTTTTAAGGGCTGATTTAATAATTAAGAGACCAGGATAGATCTATTTCAGGCTTTTTAGCCTTCTTCAGCTGGCCATACTTATATATATATTTATATATGTATGTATGTATGTATGTATGTATGTATGTATGTATGTATGGCCAGCTGAAGAAGGCTAAAAAGCCTGAAATAGATCTATCCTGGTCTCTTAATTTTATATATATATAAACAGAGGCGTCACGAACGCCTCTGTTCACGACCAACTCGGTTCACGAACAGAAAAGTTCCTCAAAATGTGCTCTGGTTCACGAACTCTGCTTCGGTTCACAAACAGGAACCGCGGCCATTTTTAATGTATTCCTGGCTGTCACATGGTTGTGACTTCCTGTAGGAAGATCGTAGAGAGAAGAAGACACAGAAAAAAGCCCCAGCACGCACACTGTGAGTACTTTCAGTGACTTTTTTTTATTTTTGCTATGCTTTTAGCATATGGAAAACTGTGCCTCGGTTCACGAACAATTCGGTTCGCGACCAGAGTCAGTTCACGAATTAAGTTCGTGAACCGAGGTACCACTGTATATCTATATCTATATCTATATCTATATCTATATCTATATCTATATCTATATCTATATCTATATCTATCTATCTATCTATCTATCTATCTATCTATCTATCTATCTATCTATCTATCTATCTATCTATCTATCTATCTATCTTATAGATATAGATATAGATATATAGATTTATAGATTTATAGATATAGATATATGATATCATTATATATGATATTTACAGATTAGGCATCTGATTTCATTACTGATTTGATATGTTATTAGCAACTCAGTCTTTGTGGGGGGAGAAGTTAAAGTGAAACATTGAAATGAATTTAATTACGATTCTAGTCCTTGCCCTTAGCAATTGATAGTTTGGTACAAAAGTATTGAAAGACCTATCTCATGAGTAAATGGACAAGATATATAACTTTATAATCTTACACTGGAATAAAGCAAGAAACTATTTGGCCTAACCTAACATTTGCAATTCTTCGCAAGTGACATAATCAAGTGAGAAGTCCTATTCCTAGCAGAGAAAAATTAATTCAGATTGTTTGATTTAGAACATCCCATAATTTTACTGCTATGCTCCATAATATTACAAGGAAGTAACATTTTCCAGAATTGATCTGAGCATACTGATTGGTGACTTCATTTCAATTTTAATAATATTTAATAAAAACAATAGAATCAGGGGTGGGCTGCTGGGGGTTACCAGGGGTTCGGGAGAATCTCTAGCTAAGATTCGCTGCAGTTTGGAGAACCCCCAAATCCCACTCCTGGCTGTCCCCACCCACCCTGCCTCTCCCCTCCCAGGAGTCCTCACATGGCCCATTTTGGATGCAGGTAAGTGCAGGGAATATATGTAGATTCAGGGAGTCCAAAAAATGGGTATACTGGAAATTTGGGGAGGCCAGAAATGGGCCTGTTTCTGGCCTCCAGAGCCTGGGGAAGCTGTTTTCACTCTCCTGCAGGCTCAAGGAAAGCCTCCAGAGCCCAGGGAGGGCAAAAATGCCTCCCCCCCATCGCCATGGTGCAAGAGACTGATTAGGCCACATCCACCATGGCCATGCCCAACCCAGCAAGTGGGCAGAGAACCCCTTGCTAAAATGTTAAAGCCCACTCCTGAATAGAATGTATTTTATTCAAGGCTTATATTTTGTCAATACAAGACAGCTATGTCCTTGACTGGTAAGTCTTGATTCTACATTTGCATTAAATATTGCCTAGGTAATAGATGTACAATCTACATCTATGTAACCATCAAATGCTCCCTTACTAAGAAAAAAAAAATCAAATGCTCTGGTGTATGTAATAAGTGTGCCAAAAATCTACTTACAATGCATTTCTCTTTTTTTTAAAGATGTAAATGGGAATACATGACTGTTCCTAGAGGTAGATTAGGATTTGTTTCTAAAATCAACTCAGAAGGCCATCATTAAAGAATATACAGTACCTTCTTTTAAGCTCAGAAAAGATACATTTCATTATGTCATGCCCCCTAATCAGTAATACAATACAATACAATAGCAGAGTTGGAAGGGACCTTGTAGGTCTTCTAGTCCAACCCCCTGCATGGGCAGGAGCCCTTACCATTTCAGACGAATGGCTATCTAACATCTTTTTAAAGACTTCCAGGGTTGGGGCATTCACAACTGCTCGAGGCAAGCTGTTTCAGAGGTTAATTGTTCTGACTGTCAGGAAATTTCTCCTTAGTTCTAATTTGCTTCTCTCCTTGATTAGTTTCCACCCATTGCTTCTTGTCCTGCCCCCAGGTGCCTTGGAGAATAGTTTGACTCCCTCTTCTTTGTGGCACCCTCTGAGATATCAGAACACTGCTATCATGTCTCCCCTGGTCCTTCTCTTCATCAAACTAGACATACCCAGCTCCTGCAACCGTTCTTCATATGTTTTAGTCTCCAGTCCCCTAATCCAGTGTTTTTCAACCTTTTTTGTGCAAAGGCACACTTTTTTCATGAAAAAAATCACGAGGCACACCACCACCATTAGAAAATGTTAAAAAAATTTAACTCTGTGCCTACATTGACTATATATAAAGTAATTCTCTTGAATAGGAATCAAATAAACACAAAGAAATTATTTTATAATTACTTTATTATGAAATAATAAAGTATTTTATAATTGTTCATATTTCTGTTTACTTACTCAGTGCGAAACCTGGGCCTGTTTGGCTGAACACAAAGCTGATATTCTGGCAGAAATTTTTCCCACGGCACACCAGACAATATCTCACGGCACACTAGTGTGCCACGGCACAGTGGTTGAAAAACGCTGCCCTAATCATCTTGGTTGCTCTTCTCTGCACTCTTTCCAGAGTCTCCACGTCTTTTCTACATCGTGGCGACCAAAACTGTATGTAGTATTCCAAGTGTGGCCTCACCAAGGCACTATACAGTGGCATTAACACTTCACGTGATCTAGATTCTATCCCTCTGTTTAGGCAGCCTAGAACTGTGTTGGCTTTTTTGGCAGCTGCTGCAGTGTTCTACATAACTTCCAATCCCTTTATGTTCCTAAAGCTCCTCTTCTGAGTTTTCTGGAACATGGAGGGTTATAAACGGCCTTCCTAAATAACATTTGCCCAGGAGCTTTAAAAGCTCAGAGTAACATAGTCCAATGTCTGTTGCAAACAAAGATGTTGTCAGTCTTCCATTTCTCCTCTGTCTCCTTTGCTCTTCTTTTCTGTACAATACAGAGGACAAAGCAGAAGGATATGATTCTTTGTTCTCTATGTTGCCAACAGTTACCTTCTGAAAAAGAGATAGGAGATTATGGCAGAAGCTTCTGTATGTTATTTGCAATTATCAGGGGGGCATAATTACACACTAGAGAGTAATGGTCTGTTGCTGCCCCTCTGTGAAGAAATCATTAGTGATTGCTACTTATTATTATTTAATATAAAAGATGGGTTTTGCACTGTGGCTGAATACCTGAGCTTGAAATGAAACCTAAGATAAAAGTGTGACCTATTCAGGGCTCTAACTGTGCAAACGTTATATATATTGCAGGGATGGTGATTGAAGGCTAACAGAGGCCTTAATTACTGCTTCCAAGGAATGGAGCACCTTTGACCAATAGCACTTCAGAAGTGGAATGTACCCTGATTACAACACCAGAAGAACAGAAGAACACACCACTTTGAAAGAAATGCCCACATGTAACTGATTGGAGGCTATGTGCAGAAGCTAATAAATAGTCAGATGCAGCACTGTGGAATATGTAACTGACCAATCAGTTGGAGTTGGACTAACTTCCCAAAATATATAGACAGTAGTACACAGTACCCACTATTGACTATTATGAAATATGGGCAAGGAGCATATCAGAAAAGGTTTATATTCAAACCAGTTGCATATAATAAGCTTTTCATTTTGAGGCACGCCAAAGATTGTAGTCAAAAGGAGATAGAAATCTTTGTGATAAGAAAGGAACTCCACTTGCCGTTCCTTAGAGAGCTCACAATATCTTGTTCAGGAATAGAAAAGCTAAACCCTGGGGCCACTGATGTATCATGATATACATGTCAGCAAAGACCACCTTTATTAAAATTCAGTATTACAGTTTTTTGCAAAGCAAAGAATGTTCTATTCAATTCAAGAAGTCATTTCAATATTTCCAACATTTTCAACTTAAGTTAAACATCAATAACATTAACCATTTTATCACACACATCTTTATTAAAAGTGGAGGAGGGGGATTTTTGTCCCTTTGCACTGTGGGAGAAAAATAAGATAGAAATGCCCAAGTATGGTATTCGGTAATCAAGAAACTATTAAGGAAATTGTTTGGCTCCAAAGAAGATATTACTTTATATATTGGGAAGCTGGACAATTATTTTTCCCATTCTGGAAGTTGCTTTCAAAGGCATTTTCCTTTCTTTGATCTTTGGAAACAGATAATGCTTATGTATTGTACCAACCAGATTATCCCACAAACCTCCCCATAACTAGTTGTCTCTGTTAGGATTTAAGGTCCTATTTGTCCAATGTTTGTAAGCACATTTTGAACTAATCTATTCCACACACACACACACACACACACACACACACACACACACACACACACCATCATCATCAAATTCTTCCATAGTGTTTGTAGTTTCTAATTTGCTTATTTTGATGAACAGAAAGAATGCAAAACAGCCAGCAGTTTCTCATTTGTCCAAAAAGGAAGGCAGAGGAAGTCTAAACAACAAACACACAGGAAGGGTGGCTAATAATATAGGAGCATCACATACGCAGCAAGATGGGAGCATTCTTCTCTTGATGCATGAGAGACTTTAGCACGTGCATTGGATTAATGGGAGGGAGACAAAGAAAAGGCCTTGAATTAACCACAAAAGCAATCTATGGATGGCAAGTATCTCTATAAAGTGAATATATAGCATATTAATCATAAAGCAAGCAGCTGAATGCATGTAAATTAGATAAAAGGCTTGGGTATAGGATGTAGCGTATAAAGAAAGAGTATGTTGAAGGATGCTTGCAGTTCTGAGAGATTTGAATACAGAGGATGGAAAAAATATACAGAAAGCCTCCCCCCCCCACAAAAATTCAAGAAAGATGGGTATCATATATTTACAAGCATAGATATATATATACTATATAGAATAGAATATATATATAGTGACACAATACATACATACCTACATACACACATACATATATACATATGAATGACAGACTAATTAATCTAATACTTTGTGTCCTTAATCTTAAAAAAAATGTGTGAAAAATTCTTTGTTGTTGTTGCTGGTTATTGCATGGCCACATTCCATTATACTGTATAAATATATAATACAGTGCTATAACCTTCTAAATGTGGGCCTCAAACATTCTGTCAATGTCTGCCTTCTACAAGTAGTGATGAAATGAAAGATCCTTTTTGGTGATAGAAACTGCTACTGTAAGAAATGTCAATGGTTGTTATCTTACTAATCATTCCTTTGCAAATGAGCAGATTGTCCAAACATTTTTTGCACCGCAGAAGCTGGGTTCATCCTAAAGCAGCATCAAAGTCAATATCTCAACAGCTTTCTAACCAATAACAAATTAACCTTGAGCATATATTAACAGAATGAATACAATATGTGTTCTCAGATCTATTCATTTCTGCAATCGTTGTTAGGTAAGGGTGCTTTAAAACAGGAATAACAAGCTTTTCAGCTTCCAGCATGACTGGATGGCCATTTTTCATAAGCCTGTTCTATTCAGAAGCTATCCAAGGTTTGCTTTAAAAAAAAACCTCCTTTATTATTGTCATCATTGTAAATACATTTTTTGCTTTTTGCCAAAGTTTCTTTGCTTCACCCCACTGCCCACAGTCTGCCATCATGGCTACTGGTCTGGAACAAAGCTCTCAAACATACTGAAAACTGGCAGAAGGAACTATGCAAAGCAGAACAAAACAGTAAACCAGCCATTAAGCAGGGAGTGGAATAAAAACAAAATATTGTAGGAAACCTTGGGAGAATAATGTGGTGTACAAATAAGCCCTATTCTTAACCCATGACAGTTGTTTACCTTAAGAATAAAGGTAAAGCATTTGAGTCTGACTATTTATAGGCAATCTACAATTAAATCCTGGTTCAGCCATGAACCCCACTGGCTGGCTTTATGCAAGTTATTAGCTGTCTTTTAACTAACACAGAGATTATTCATAAGGATAATATATGGAAAGGATATATTGAAAACAATCCATGTCACACACAGTACTGTGGCAGAAAGGACAGTATAAATAATTAGTATATCATATTGAATTATAAAATAAATACTGGAACTGAATGGAATAAGGATGACTTTTCCACCCATAATTTCTTGCACTGAAGCAATGTTTGTTTGTTTTTTGAAAAAGTTTTATTGGGTTTTATAAATTTTTTACAAATAGGGTAAAGGGTAAGGTGTAAAAAGACATTTTGAGAACTTGCACGTCGAAGTCGTCGACTCCTTCCGAGACTTCATAACAGAATATAGATAATACATTTAACTTTCATTTGTACTACAAAGTGGAGAGAAATGCAAATATATCATTGTAAAAAACATGCTAGCAAACATGTATAAACATCCAAACAATTATTATGTTATATTGAAATAAAGTCACTTTTGAGATCTAAGTCTTTTGGCAATTGTATCTTCTCCCTGGCCCCCAGCGGGCGGGGCCGCGGCACCCTCTGCTCCCCCATTTTCATCCTCCAGGATTGAGGAATGTTTTTTGAGAAAGGCTTCCGCCTCTGCAATTGTTTTAATTCTTACTCTTCCTCCCTCCCAGAACACCAACATTCCCTCTGGCATCACCCACTTAAACCAGACCCCCTGTTTAAATAATCTTTTAGATAAGAAGGAATACTTCTGTCTTATCTCTCTAATCTTCTTCGGGACCTGCTTCAAGATAGCGATCTCTTTCTGTTGATAAACTAAAGGATTGTCTCTCTGCGCCCTCAAGATCCTTTCCCTTGTCAACCTTCTAACAAATTTAATATGTATCTCTTTGGGTACTTCATTTATCCTGGCATATGCTGAATTTATTCTGTATATCAAATCAATGTCCCCCCTAATCTCGTCCTTAGGTTTGTGTAAATAATCTGCTAAAATTGTGCACATTAAATCAGTTAAATCTTCACCAGACTCCTCAGGAACATTCTGAAATCTTAAAAAAATATGACATCCTTTCAAAATCCATCCTAGACATATGACCAGTTAAATCCCCAATTTCATTATTAATACTTTTAAGCTCTCCCTTTGCCCCAACTAACCCCACCTCCAGCTCATCAGTCTTTTGTGTATTTTCCATTAATTTCTTCTGTACCTCCAAAAGTTCTAACTTAGAACTGACTTGATACTTTCTCATTTCTTTAATTTCTTTCACCAAGGTCTGAAGCATTTCTTCCATTGCTGTTAATCTAGCATCTGTATCAGGTTTTTCAGGTAACATCGAAGTGATTTTAGGCTGATGTGTCTGCTTTTTTGAAGCCATGGTGAATAATTTAAGTCTGTGTCAGTAAGATAGCGTCTGCTGGAAAGGAGCTAGTGTGGCAGAAGAAGAGCAAATTCCAATAAACAAAGTCTTAGTTGTTACCTAATTAAAGTCCAGAGAGAGACCAAATTTTTACAATCCCATAGAAAAAAGAAAGGCACTTTAGGGAAAGGACCAATTAATCAATTACAAACAGTCATAAGTAAAGAAAAGGAGAGGCAGTCCCATTCACAAGGGAATGTCAGCAATCATCCATGAATAGTGTATCTCAGGAGAACAAAGGAACGCCATCTTCCCTGCCCAGCTGGAAGCCCCCGGGAAGTAACAAAGTAGAAAATTGCTTCTTTATTGCCAGACTTAGATTCTAAGTATCCACGATCATTCCGGAAAGACTTTCACTCATGTTTAGAAAAGTTTGAATGCAGGTTTCTGCGCTTCCTCAAGCCTGAGGAGCAGTTTCAAAACGCCGCTTTTCTTCCGTTCCAAGGGTTTTTTTTTCCCAAACTCCCCCCTCCATCGTTTTGTAAAGCAAAAGTTGCAAGCAGAAAGAGAAAGTCACTCACAATCCACTCTGCAGCGAAGAGTCTGAGCTGTGCCTCCGACTCCAGCGATTCAGCCCTCTCACAAAGCATTAGATGTTCCGGTCCTCCTTCAGCAAAGGGAACCAAGCCCCCCGCAGCATGTTCCTTTACTCCTGGGTCGAGGACAAGGACCCCCCCCGACCGCCGTCGGGATAGGGAAGTCCCAGCGAGCCGACCATACGGCAGGAATCCTTTAAAAGGAATTCCCTGCCCCGTTGGGGGCCGTAAAAGAAGCAAAATGGCGGACGAGTCCCAGGACTTGACCGTTGCCTCCGGGAAACCGGAAGGAAGTCCCTGAAGCAATGTTTTTAATCCCATTCTTGCAGCCATATCTTCCCCTACATCTTAAACTGTTTAGGATATACTTAAATAGGAGATGGGCTAAGATAAGAATTACCACTCCCTATATGCATCATCAATGGCCAAATTGGCTAGAGCTGTTGGGATTTGTACTTGAACAACATCTGGAAAGCCACAGGTTCTCCTTTCTTGTCTTTGTTCTGACTAGGCAAAAAAAGGCCAGTCACACTATTGCTAAAACTAACAATTCTCTCAAAAGCAGGATTAAAATTCAATTCTTCAGGCAAACAAAATTATCCAAAAATATAGTGATTTGGCAAAGTAGGGTGCAAAAACCAGGTCCGTCCAATTATCAATGTTAAGAATGCAGGAACTATTCTGCTCATATGGAGCAAGACAAAGATATTTCAACATCTGTATCAAAATTACAGCATTAAAATGCCAGAGATCCTTTGAGCCCTTCAACTACCGGCTTATAAAAGATGAGTCTGCAATACCTGCTTAAGGCTGAAGTTTTCACTCTTAAGGAAGACTTTTAATTTCAAGAAGATCTGCACTTGAGACACAAAGTTGGCACTGAGCTTACAATCACAGATACCTGCATCCCCAAAAACGTGATAGGATTTGGAGCCCCTTTTTGGGCTCTAATGTGGAGATGCTTTTCGGTTGTACTGGTGCCTCATATTTTGTTGCAAACTATTTTCGTATTAGGCAGAAACTGCAAAACAATCTGAGTTCCTATAGAAAAAAACCCCTGCATAAAATAGCTGTGTTAAGTTCAGATAGGCCAATTCATGCAGTCAATCCAGTCAATAAACTTAATAGCCAAGTTAAATGCTGTAATAGTAAATCTCATTGTACAAATTCAGTTTCTTTAGTAGTTCCATACTTTAAGGATAGTGCATAATATTGATTGTATTTATGTAGAAAGACTTGTTCTACATTTGGACATTCTGATCTACTAATTAACATGAGCTATTTTCTTCAGTACTAACAATTAAAAATACAAGCAATATGGAAAACTGAATCTGTGTGTCTTCCATTGGTAAATTAAAATTATAAAACAACAATTGGTTTGACTCTTTCATTCTTCTGCAAGATGAAACCTGGATATCTTTATTAAGCTTGTTCAGATAGGAATTTGTTGAGGTTCAGACAATCATGTCTATTGATGGAAGGATTTACTTACTTTATAATCACCTTGCCCGAATTGAATATTAGTCAGAGGCAATGTGATTATGTCCATATCTGTTAATACTATCAGGGATGTACACTGTCACCAGTCTTAAAATTAAAAGTTCAATTTTTATTCATCATTTATGTAGTGCCATGATTTGTTGGCTTCCACAAGTCCACAGATTATAATCAGGTGTGCGGTATTTTATATACCTCTTATTACTATTCATGCAGAAAAATTATCCTTGTGAGAATTAAAGCATCCAAAATTAAATCTATATATGTGGTAAGAATACAAGCCATACCAAGAAAAATCTCTCTTTTAGTATTTGATAATACTGTTAGAATTGGGGGGAGATGATAGCTAACAACAAAAGGTACTCTTTTTCAGATTTGAGAAAGCTTTGTGGTTTCTGCACAACAAGGCTGAGTACATGCATTTTATTTGTGTAGTTTATCGCTGTGCAGTGTTCAATAAACCAGTCCCGCAAGACCCATTTGGTGTCTCCAATGTGTCATCTTTCACACTGTTGTCAATGATGGCTCACATACTTTATTCAGAGGGGCAAATTGAAAATTTGAGAACGGCAAATTAAGATTTAGTTTTAACATTTCTGATGTGTTCTTGTTGCATCTCCAGGTGTATAGATTTGGTAAATGCATGGGAATGTGTTTGATAAAGCTATATATATATATATATATAGTTTGACTATTCAGTGAATAAAGTAATCCATTATGCATTTGTTCTGATTTAGGCATGTAAAGAGATCAGGGATTTGTTAGATGTAAGAATTTTTTTCTGATTTTTTACAAGTCTGAACAGAACACACACACACACACACACACACACACACACACACACAGCTTGTATCAGATTGAATGGAATGTGGTCCAATGTACTTAAAAGGTTTTCAGCACAAATGTTTGACAGCTCATACAAAGGCAGGAAAATCTCTTGGAATAGTCAATAAAGATAAAATAAGATATAACCTATGCATGGAATAAACCAAAACAACGTTGCTATATTATATCTCTCCATTGTTAAAAAAATAATCTGGCAAGCTTAAAGACTTTTTAACAGCTTTCCTGCTCTATTTCTCTTAGACTGAGATGTATCAACTTAGTTTTGCATGATTCAAAACCACTTAAGCCAACATACTGGTACTTTAAGCAGCAATATTACTTCTGGATTCTCTGGGGCCAACAGAATTAAAGTTAATATTTAGTATTTGTGAATCACACAATGTTTACTGCTTGGGTAGATCAATGGCTAAGCTAGTTTCACTTTGGGCCATATTGTTACACAGCATTTATTATTATTATTATTATTATTATTATTATTATTATTATTATTATTATTATTATTATTATTATTATTATTATTATTATTATTATTATTATTATTATTATTATGTCTGTATGGCAAAGCCAATCCTATATTAATAATTTTATAGCAATATTCTAAAGTGTCAAAGAAAGAGAATCATAATTATAAATAAACCTGCATATAGTTAGGGTTGCACTGTATAATATTATATCAATTGAGCAAATTTATTACTATCCTTCCTTGATATCACTTCTTGGAACATATAAAGAACCATAACTGCCGAACAAATAATAATCTTTTATTATTACATTTTTGATAAAAAATAATAATAATATTAGAACTGTATAGAGAATGGAGGGGGCTACAAAAAAGTTATTCTTTTTTCAGACTGGGAAAGCTGCAGTGAAGAAACAAGAACACATGGCTATAATGATTTGGAGCAAAATTAGAAACCTTCCTTCTCCAGTTTTTCCTCTTCTGAACTGTTACTTGGTACAATAATTGGCTTTTTTTTGCTAATAATTTTTTCTTTAGCATTTCTTTTATTCTTCCCATCTTTTTGAGGGTAATTTATCTTATGAATATCTATGAGGAGGTTTATATGTTTACTGGTTTACAATAAGCATGTGATAAAGTGAATACACTTGAATTGGGAACATTTTACAAAAATACAAAGTTGATGGTTGATTTTCAATGTGGTAAGAGTAGTATATGTGAAAGATAAAGTTTGGATGAATAGAATAGATGAATAAATTGAATGCTTAACCAGTGGTCCAACACTGGGAAAAGAAAACAGCAATAATGTGTAATGTCCACCTGACTATTAAATGTATCTATGGATTAATATTATTGATTGCTTCTGATATTATTATTAATTGTTTCTGATTAGAAAAATGTTGATCAACATGCCTATTCTTTTGTGTGTTGTAGGCTAAAAGCCCAAATGATTTGCAGCAAATAACAGTACAATATAAGAAAAAATATGAATGTATTAAAGACCAAGGTAATTTGTATTTGACCTGGAACATAAAGAAGTTATACAATAACAGCAAAAAAATTGACCAAGTTGATTAATTTGTATATTTTACTAAATGTGGATGGGAAATTTTAAAAAATGCACATGCATATAGAAAAGTAATAGATTGTAATCTGTTGCAAAAAATAATGTTTGTCAACATAATGAGGTTTTGGTTATATGGAAGTGAGAACTGGATAAGTTATGAGAAATGTAAATGTAAAATATAATAAGAATTGAGTATGTAAGAAGGATGTATAGTAAAATACATTGTTTTGAAATTTTATATGGCCACCCAGCTCAACTCATGTGACTCGGAACAGCCTACAGAAACATGAAGAGATAGGATTAAGAAGGAATGAATGAATTTGGACTGAATATAAAAAAAAATGATAAAAGAAGATGATTTGCAAGGCTAGAGTGATATGAATAGATATCTTAAATGGTATTGAACAGAATGCAGATAAGGATGAAGGCAAATAAGGGTGAAGGCCAGTTGCTTCCAAAGCGAGGGTTAGCCTATATTTAGTTCATAGTGCTAGTGTGGTATTACAAATTCCTTTGATGGGACTATGCTAATGGTCCTTGTTCTTCTAAGCACATTGCCCACCACCTCCCACTGAAGGCTTATCAGAAAGATTTATTGTCTGTTGCATGGAGCTTGAGTGATTAGAGAGTTTCCATTCATGGGGCACAAAATGGGACCAGTTTGTTGTCCTTTTTTCTCATAAAATCTTATAAATCAGGAAAACAACAACAATCAGCTCACAAGAATTATCAGTAGCTAGTTCAGTTTGTCATGTATTTTATTCAATTGAGGATATTTATTTTTCCTGACAATTTTTTCTGTGAACAATATAAAAAGAATAACTTCCTCCCAACTCCCAGTATGGATGGTTCACACCAGCTGCTCTTCCAATCATTTTTGACTGAGTATTATTCTCAAATAATCTCATTAGAAATAATCTTTCCTAGAGTAAATTTATGGTTTAACATCTTCTAAAATTTCATTCCTTCTTTTTTGCTCTGATGGTTGGAGGTGATACTTAAAGATACTTAGAGACAGTAGTTTATGTGGGAAGTAGACAGATTGCATCTGTAACATCTAATCTACAATAACAACAGTAAAACAGGCTGACATGTGTTTTTCTGTGTAAATATTTTCTTCTGAACATGGAGCCAGTGAAGTGTTTTGAGAATTTTGACTTTTATGACCATATTTATCATGTCTTTTAGAACATTTCCTCCTGGAGCCACATTTGTATATTCCACATTCTCTGGAGAAATAAAAGGGGTTTATACACAAAATACTGATGTGATGGACATTTTATGAGGCCCGTGCAACAAGCGCACATGGACAAGTCATGCTGGGATAATTATAAATGCTCTAAAGAGGAGGCCTGTAAATATCTATGTTTCAGAAGGAGCAGGAAAACAAGGCTTGAAAGTCTTCTAACAAAAGAAATATGCATTCAGCTATACATTGCAATATGATAGAATGCAGTGGACAGATAATGTACTTAGAAATTCAATGTGGAATTTGTAATCAATTTTAAGAATTCTGAGATGGGAGCAAAGGACAGCTAGAGCTTCACTAAACAAATTAAGCTAGCCCAACCAAACTCAGTAAATAGTTGGCTCCATAATTAAATTAAATTAAAATAAATATGAATGCATATTGACTAGAGAAAGATTGTGCTTGTCAAACTACAAATATGTGCTTGATATCAAAACCTAAATACCACTCAACCATTCAAATTAAAATGTGGGGAGCTTAAAATGAGGTAGAGATCAGAGAGCAAGGCACAATAATGAACCCTGCCCTCTAGTTTCTCTGATTTTCACAGCTATAGCTGTAAACTAAAAGAAAGATCTAGTCCCATTATCTTTAATATAAACATGCCTTTCCATGTGATCCAGGATGCTAATAAAATAGAGTCCAATAATGTTTACTCACCTTCAAGCAGTGCCTCTCAGCTGCCTTTTAAACCTCCACATGAATGCATGATGGTGAGGAAATGTAATAGATGACAGATGATAAGACAGGGTAGATCCAATAGTCTGCCACTGTCTGGATATGCTATGATTGCAACTCCCAGGCATTACGAGTCTCAGCATCCCAAGGATGTTTCCTGTAACTGGTATTCATGGGTTTGAATGGCAGAGTTATAATTTTGCATGTGTCTCTAACTAGAAAAGAAATCTTCTTAATAGCAAAGGTTGAGATTAACAAATAAATATAAATATGAATCCCTATTTCCCTTGCCACCTATTTGATTTATTTGGGAAGATAAAACATTGCTATTCTTTACATGTAAACATAGAGCCTCTCCATACGCCATGTCTTAAAGTTATCATCAAAAGAGATACCAATAATGTCCTTATGTTGTAAGGAAGTGAGCTACCAACAGGATTAGATTATTATAACAATTGTTTAGCATTTTCCTGAGTTATACTAGCTTTGCCAAAGGCATTTTTTAGGCAACAGGAAGAGCTCCTAGCTGGGTATAAAGTTTATATTTAATTTTGTCTCATCACAATTTCACAAAATAATTGCATGTTTATGACCAGTCCTAGCTGTGAAAAGGGCAGACAGATTTTTATTCTGGTTCATTTAATTTCTCCAGTGCCTGGACTCTCACAAAGTGTTTTGGGAACCCTGTCCTTCTGCTATGTTAAATATGGCCCCATTTTTGAACTGTTTATAAAGAGACAGTGGGAAAAAGGAGAAAGCAAGAGGAAAGATAAGTCATTTTTTAAGCTAGTGATAGAAGATCTGATCCTTTGCAAATTCCTTCCCAAAATAAAGCTCAAATAAAGCAATGGTTTGGGTGATAACTGATCTGTCCTGTTATAATGGACTAAACAAAAACACAAAAAATTTATAACTGGTCACATCCACAATCCATTATTTGAATCTTTAAAATGAAGGTTAATAAAGAAATACAGGGACGTGGTGGCTCAGTGGCTAAGACGCTGAGCTTGACAATCAGAAAGACGTAGCCATCATACCCCTGTCATGGTCAGACCACTCTCTTCTCCGGCTCGACTTTCCAATCGCCACACCCCACCGCGGGGAGGCGGAACCGGATTCACCTATATGGTTCCGCCCCAAGCGCCTGATGGACCCGGATAGGTTCCAGATGGTGCTTGGGCCATTACCTGTGTCCTTGACACGCGCCCCAACGGAGGACCTGGTGGCCGCATGGCATACCGCGGCCACGGGGGCCTTGGATTGGGTCGCGCCCTTGCGGCCTCTCCTGCGGCGACGAGCCACCCAGGCTCCTTGGTTTACCGAGGAGCTGAGGGTGATGAAGTGCCACAAGAGACACCTAGAGAGGAGATGGAGATCCACACGGTCTGAATCTGATCAAACACAGGTGAGAGCCCATTTACGGACTTACCTTGTGGCGTTGACAGTGGCTAAACGTCATCATTGTGCCACTCTCATCACATCCGCAGATAACCGCCCTGCCACCCTGTTCAGGGTGACCCGCTCCCTCCTTCAACAGAGGGCGTGGGAAGCCCCCTTGCAGGGTAGAGCAGAGGAATTTGGGGAATATCTGCAGGATAAAATCGCTCAGATTCGAAGCGAGTTGGCCTCCATCGAAAGTGGCCCAGTGGGATGCCCCGAGGCAGATCTTGAGACAGTTTTGTGGGAAGAGTTTGACTCTGTTACTTCCGAAGATATAGACAGGTTACGTGGGCGACTGCGAGCTACCACATGTTTATTGGACCCGTGTCCCTCCTGGCTTGTACTGGCATCCTGGGAGGTTACACGAGGCTGGCTCCAGGAGGTGGTCAACGCTTCTTTGAGTGAGGGGTTCTTGCCTACCATCTTGAAAGAGGCGGTGGTGAGACCCCTCCTCAAGAAGCCCTCTCTGGACGCAGCATTGTTGGTAAATTACCGTCCAGTCTCCAACCTTCACTTTCTGGCGAAGGTTGTAGAGAGTGTGGTGGCACAACAGTTCCCCTGTCATCTGGAGGAAATTGATTATCTGGACCCGCGCCAGTCTGGCTTCCGGCCCGGGCACAGCACCAAGACGGCATTGGTTGCGTTGGTGGATGATCTCTGGAGGGCCAGAGATGGGGGTTGTTCCTCCATCCTGGTCCTATTAGACCTCTCGGCGGCTTTTGATACCATCGACCATAGTATCCTATTGCATCACTGGCCATAGGGGGTGAACATCTAACCCCTGTGGATGGGGCACGCAACTTGGGCATCCTCCTTGATGCACGGCTGTCCATGGAAGATCAAGTGACGGCCGTAGCCAGGAGGGCGTTTTACCAGGTCCGCCTGGACCGCCAGTTGCATCCCCTATTGGACCGGGATGCCCTTTGCACAGTCACTCACACTCTTGTGGCATCCCAACTAGACTACTGCAATGCTCTCTACATGGGGCTCCCCTTGAGGTGCACCCAAAGACTTCAGATTGCCCAGAATGCAGCCGCACGGGCAGTTATGGGAACCTCTAGGTTTTCCCATGTAACACCGCTCCTGCGCGAGCTGCATTGGCTGCCTGTCGTCTTTCGGGTGCGCTTCAAGGTGTTGGTTATCATCTTCAAAGCGCTCCATGGCACAGGACCTAGCTATCTGCGGGATCGCATCCTGCCCCATACATCCCTGTGGCCAATTTGCTCCCACAGAGAGGGACTTCTCCAGGTGCCGTCCACCAGGCTATGCCAGCGGGCGACGCCCAGGGGAAGGGCCTTCTCTGTGGCAGGCCCGACCCTCTGGAACGACCTTCCCCCCGAAATTAGAACAACTACGGACCTCCGCTCCTTCCGTCAAAAATTAAAACCACACTTTTTCCGCTTGGCCGGCCTGGGGTAATTAAACTGTTTTAGGGTTTTTAGGGGCTTAGTTTTAAATTTTAATATGGGATTTTAGCGCAGGGTTTTAGTTTAATTTATTTTAATATTGTATTATGTTTGTGGTTTTTATATGTATTTTTTAAATTCCCTGTGCACCGCCTCGAGTCCCTTCGGGGAGAGAGAGCGGGTTATAAATTAAAATTATTATTATTATTATTATTATTATTATTATTATTATTATTATTATTATTAGAAAGGTCGGCAGTTTGGCAGTTCAAATCCCTAGCGCCACGTAACGGAATGAGCTCCTGTTACTTATCCCAGCTTCTGGCAGTTTGAAAACACATTAAAAATGCATGTAGAAAAAATAGAAACCACCTTTGGTGGGAAGGTAACAGCGTGCTATGTGCCTTTGGCATCTAGTCAGGCCAGCCAAATGACACAGAGGCGTCTTCAGACAGTGATGGCTCTTCAGGTTTGAAATGGAGATAAGCACCACCCCCTACCAGCAGGAACGATTAGCACATACGTGCGAGGGGAACCTTTACCTTTTATATTACATACGAGGATGAAGTCACTTTAAATAGATACCTGTCTCCATGAAGTGGAGAAAAGTCCTTGTGATACACAGTGTAGTTACTTACGGAGTCCTTTGCATTTCCAAAGGTCTTATGGTTATTCCCCATTCAATATTCAATATTCAATATTTAATTTGTAAGCCGCACCCTCTCCCCAAAGGGACTCGGGGCGGTGCGCAGGAAATTAAAAACATATAAACATAAACAAATTATAAATATTTAAAATCCAATTAAATACAATATAGCCCTGCGCTAAAATCTTAAAATCCTTAAAACTATACCCCTTAAAATCCCGATTAAAACAATTTAAACATTCAGACTAAAGGCTGGCGAGGTAGATTAGGCCAAGCCGGCCTGAGGAAGAAGTAGGTCTTTAACTTTTGACGGAAGGAGAGGAAGTCCGTAGTTGTTCTGAGTTCGGGGGGTAGGTCGTTCCAGAGAGTTGGGCCCGCCACAGAGAAGGCCCTTCCCCTGGGCATTGCCCGCTGGCATTGCCCGGAGAAGTCCCTCTCTGTGGGAGCGAATCGCTCGAAGGGATGTATGGGGCAGGATACGATCCCGCAGATAACTAGGTCCCGTGCCATGGAGCGCTTTAAAGATGGTAATCAGCACCTTGAAGCGCACCCAAAAGGCCACAGGCAGCCAGTGCAGCTTGCGCAGGAGTGGTGTCACGTGGGAATGCCTGGAGGCTTCCAAAATTGCCCGCGCAGCCGCATTCTGGACTAGCTGCAGTCTTCGGGTGCACCTCAAGGGCAGCCCCATGTAGAGAGCATTACAGTAGTCTAGACGGGATGTCACAAGCACATGAATGACTGTGCGAAGGGCATCCCGGTCGCATCTGGCATACTAGGCGAACCTGGTAGAAGCCCCCTCTGGCCACGGCTGTCACTTGATCTTCCATAGACAGCCGGGTATCCAGGAGGATGCCCAAGTTGCGTGCCCCATCCACAGGGGCTAGATGTTCACCCCCTATGGCCAGTGATGGAGTAAACTGGTTGTACCAGGACACCGGAAACCACAGCCACTCGGTCTTGGACGGGTTGAGTCTTAGTCTGTTCCTTCCCATCCAGGCCCACACGGCTTCCAGGCACTGGCACATCACCTCTATGGCATCGTTGGGATGGTTTGGGGTAGATATGTACAGCTGCATATCGTCAGCATAGAGATGGTACTGTACCCCAAAACCACAGATGATTTCGCCCAGCGGCTTCATGTATGTGTTGAACAGGAGCGGCAAGAGGACCGACCCCTGAGGCACCCCACATGTGAGGGGTCTCGAGGCCGACCTCTGTCCCCCTGCCAACACAAATTGCGATCGACCGGAGAGGTAGGAGGACAACCACCATAACACGGTGCCCCTCACCCCCAACCCCTCCAGTCAATGCAATAGGATACCATGGTCGATGGTATCAAAAGCCGCCGAGAGGTCTAATAGGACCAGGATGGAGGAACAACCCCCATCTCTGGCCCTCCAGAGATCATCTACTAACGCGACCAATGCCGTCTCGGTGCTGTGTCCGGGCCGGAAGCCGGACTGGCGCGAGTCCAGATAATCAATCTCCTCCAGGTGATGGGGAAACTGTTGTGCCACCACACTCTCTACAACCTTTGCCAAAAAGTGAAGGTTGGAGACCGGACGATATTTTTAGCCTTGGAACTCAAAAGCTGTCTATTTCTGATGTGCTAGTTATAACTATAATAAACATTGATTAGACCTAATGATATATTCAAAACTGCTTCCTTAAGAAATTGTGTCTCCCAACATAACTTCTTCTTTGAGCTTTTGTCTCTTCCCTATATCTCTATATCTATAGACAGGAAAAATTTCTTCTGATTAAAAATTCAGAATTTCTACCAAATGGGAATATATATATATTGCTTATCTCCTTGAGTATTAAGGTATTGTTGTCTGGGATCAGAGGGATAGACTTCCTTTTCTTTCTCCTATGCCATATCTGAATGTTGTTTTCTAGCTAAAGTGGTTAAGATGTCTCTAATTTCAGAATTCTTTTTCTCTTGCTGGTGGTAATGCAATATCTTCTACTCTAGGACACTGCAAGGCATTGAGAAGTACTGTCTCTCCACATTTTTTCAGTCATCTGTATCTTTGTATCCATCTTCCACAAAGTCATCTTCCTTCCCAAAGTCAGTGTCACTGGTAGCTGCAGAAGCGTTATTGTGCAATCAGTCAAAAGAACATGAATTTGTGAAGTTACTACAAATAGAAATGGAGAAGAAGGCAATGTTCATGCAGACCATCTGCTGCCTCCAGGGATTGTTCAATATGCAGATAGTCCTTCCAGTGATTCAAATATTCATGCTGCTACTAAAGTGCTTGGAGTCTCAAATGTGCTCTATCTCAAACTCCCTCCCCTTTACTGAGAAGGGAGTGTATCATGGGGCAGAGACAGCATTCTCAAATCAGGAGAGAATGCTGGAAAACTAAATGTATCTTTAATATGACCAGAAAATGCAGCTGAAAAACCAGAGGGTAAAAGAGAAGCAATCTGATAGTAACCCCAACATAATTTCCAACATTCATGTAGAAGATGATTCATGATGGTGGTGGTGGACACAGTATGATCTATTAGTTCCTTAAGGTAGAGCTGAGCTTCTTAAAACTCTTGGATATTTGGGAAACATCTGGAACTATTGATGGTGAAGAGACATTTGAAGAAAAAAAAAGAGGTAAAGACATCTGAGATAGGGCCTATAAGAAGCTTGAACTGTGGTCCTCTTTTAGAAATCACATGGCTGGGAAAATTGTGGTTCCAAATAAATAAACAAAGATGCTCAAATAAATGGGTAAATTAAATGTCTGGGGTAAAGCAAAGTTCAATAGAAATTTGACCATCCTAGATAAGTCAGCAATAACCACCAAAATATCATTAAAGGCTTGACATGAAGTAAGTCATGTATACATTTATACCTGAGGGTAGGACAAGAAGCAATGGGTGGAAACTAATCAAGGAGAGAAGCAACCTAAAACTAAGAAGGATTTTTCTGACAGTTAAAACAATTAATCAGTGGAATGACTTGCTTCCAGAAGTTATAAATGCTCCAACACTGTAAGTTTTAAAGAAATGATTGGATAACCATTTGTATGAAATGATATAAGGTTTCCTGCCTAAGCAGGGGGTTGAACCAGAAGACCTCCAGGGTCCCTTCTAACTATTCTATTCTATTTTCTCTACTCTACTCTACTCTATTTTACAGTTCATAGAAATTTTATCCTATGGTCCTTTCAGAAAGGTGGCTACTACATCTGGTATGATATGGTGTAATTCTTAACCAAGAATTGACAGAAATATGCAAAATGGTTTTGGTTCTTGAAATATATCTCACTTCTACAGGGTAACAAGCCCCTTCCAGAAAATGGCATCAGGTCCAAGAGCTCTTTGAAGGTCAAAAGTTTCTTCTAGAAAAAAACACCTTATAATTTGATTTGACCAGTAGTACTTGTTGAGCGGAAGATATCATCTGGAAACCCTGAAATGGGCTGAAGAGGAAAATTCCTAAGAAAATCAGAGACATCATCCAATAAACCAAATGGAATATGAATATTTCAATTACAGTGGGTGAGCTGAGAAAGGAATAGTAGCTATATTTAAATAAAGATTTTCTGAATTTTGGAAACCCACTGAAAAAAGTATATTCTTGGTAAACTAAGGGGATGATATGGCCCAGTTGCAAATTTAGGAATACATTGAAGGTAAAATATTTACAAAGTCAAATAATTTGTCAATGCCTCTGGTAGTGTATATGAGTGTGTGTGTGTGTGTGTGTTTCATATGTACTTTACTTGGATTCACCTGAGTTCCATCCAGTGGTGGGTTGCCAACTTTTTTACTGCCGTTTAGGGAGTGCTTCCGCGTGCACTCAAACTCGTGTCCAGGAGGGTGGGAGCCACCCTCTATCTCTGCTACCAGGCTCTGCTACCAGGAGCAATCCACCTCTGGTTCCATCAGAGGAAATACAGATTTCTCCATAATAAAATAACAGCATATCAAAGGGATATTATGCAGCTTAATAGGATTGTTGTTATAAAGAAGTTGAAGAATTCCAAAAAGATGATCACCATGGCGAAGAAAGGTCCTCAGAGTAAAATAGCAAATACCGCACATCAAGTTGTTAAGCAATCATCAGAAAATCATGAAACATGTAAACTTTTGATCACAGACAAACTCTTTGTCATCTATAAGGAAATATGATATGTCCACTTAGAATTCCTGCAAATACAGCTTTCTCTTTCTTTTTGTTCTATACAAAGAGACACAAATTTTTGGCCTGCAGTCATCTTCCATTTTTATGTTCTAAAAAAATATGTGGGGTTTACTTGAAACCCAGAGGCAAATTTGAAAATAAAGATGTTGCTGAACTGAGGGCATTTTGTTTGTAGCATCTAAAGTTCCTATTGGTTTTAATATTTTAATTAAAAACAATAGGAACTTTAGATGCTACAGACCAAATAAGTTTAAATTGGGGAAAAAAATGAGCACATTGTTGCACATTGACACGATGCTGCCTCTTTTAAAGTGTAAAACTGTAACTTTAAGGAATTTTTAATTGAATAGTTATTTTCAATTTTGATACTTGCCTGGGTGTGGTTCTGATTTTGTCTTCTGTCTGTCCTTCTTTCTCATTTCGTTCAAACTTAGCATTAAGCCAGAATTTAGAGTTTAGGACAATATCTATGTCTGCCCTATAGCACCTGCTGGATCGCATAAAAGTTTGTAACAGCTGCATTGCTATACTGCTAAAAGTTGTTTCATTGCTTGTTTTTTTGGAAAATGCAATATTCTTTATAATGAATAAATTACAATAATGCAATATTTATCAATATTACTTTTTTTTCAGCTGAAGGTTGAAGTGAAAGAAAAATAGCTAGAGCACAACTATCTGAATTTATATTCCATCTCTAAGCCCAAAGACATAGCGATAATAGTATAGTTTGGAAGCATCTGCCAAACCAATAAAAATAGAACTGCATATATTTCATCTGAAATAAGCAAAGTTCAAGATCATATTTTCTGCTTCCTACTCTTCTGATCCAAGTTTTCTTTCAGGAAAGAAAAAGTTTAAATGTTTCTTTCTACTTGATAGTGTAAAGCTCAATTCAATAGTAACTGTATTCTTTTGTTGTTGTTCTTTTAAGAAAACACTTATCATAAAGTTTTGTAATTACAATCTTTTTATTGTTGTTTTAGCTTTTCTATAACAACAGCAGATGAGACTAAAAGGCTAGTTGAGGTTCTATGTGATCATGTATTAAGAATTTGATACAATGAGTTATGAATGCTGAAATAGCTTCTGATTTCACTGGAATATGTATAGGAAGAAGGAACTTTGAAAACTAACTGATTTCTTTTCATTTCAGTTTTTCTTCATTGAGTGTAATTTATGAAGAATTTATGAAGTTTTAAAGAAAATTTATATATGATATCACCTAAGAGCAATTCTCAAAAATCTATAGGTCAGGCGTGAAGGATCCTATGTAAAGATACAAATTAACTGATATATTGCTAAAATCAATTTTCTCTATTAACAATCAGTTCCTGGTTAGAACTAGATAGGGGCCAACAGCTTTCAAAGGGAGAAGGAGTTGTATCTAGTTCACTTGTGGTTATGTAATAATTCTAAACTTCTTTTAATAATAATAATAATAATAATAATAATAATAATAATAATAAGAAGAATAAGAATAAGAATAAGAATAAGAATAAGAATAAGAATAAGAATAAGAATAAGAATATTAAACTTCTTTTAACTTCTTCCCCTGACTCTGGCCCCATCCTACACTATAAGATGGAGAAGAGCTAAATGAAAATGATTATACAATAGTTTAGTTAATGTTGAGACAGAAAAATATCTGAGGTTAGTCAACTGAGTTTCAAAAGAAGACACAAAACACATATCACTGCATTGTAAGTCAAACGTTTTGATAATGGATAAAAGAAAGATAGATGTTGCTGCCTATTATTCTGACTGTGCATATTTGAACAAGCCAGAATATAATATTTGAATAGCATATTAAGCAAGAAATGGATGAAATGGTCCATGGTTATTCATCAATGCCTACTCATTAGATCAGGGCTGTCAAACTAGTGGCCAATGGGCCAGATGTGTCACGCACTGGCCATGCCCACACTCTGTTTAGCAAAGGGGAAAAATCCTGATACGTAACATGATACTGCCGTGACGCTGCAAGTTTGACAGCCCTGCATTAGATCAACAGGCAAAACTGAAGTAATGAGAAACAACATGCTGTATAACAGCCATTAGACTACATTAGTTTTCTAGCATGTAAACTCTGTTAATATTTGTTGCCATGAATTTTGCACTGTCAGATATATCAATAAAACAGTTGTCACTTTCCCATATAAAAATACTTATAGGGTAAATTAAGCAATGCCTTAGTAAATATACATAGGAAGACATCCAAGTCATTCATATACAAGGGTCACCTTGATAACAAGCATACATTGGAAATAGCCCATTGATTCAACACTCATGGGATTCTGCATAAATTCAATAAGCAAATTTCTTTGCTCATAAACTTTGTTGCTCTGAGATGACAGGAAAGAGAGCCATTTGCTTAATTAGAATGGTTAAGCTTTGACCTTTATATAAGCACCACCCTTCTGCAGATGTTAAAGCATTTTACAAGCATTAATTAGTTGAATATGCGAACACTGGAAGCTTCCTTATTTCAGGTTAGATTAATTGTCTATCTAGTCTATTACTCTGAATGTGCACACACACCATACCAGACATTTATGCATGGTTGGGGAACATATGATCCTTCAGATATTGTTCGACAGCCGTTCCCATCACTCACCACTATTGATCATGCTGGCAAGGCTGGTAAGCATAGGTTCAAAAACAGAAAGCTAACATGTTACACATTCCTAATCTAGAAGTTTGTTCAACTCTGTTAATTGGTATATAAATGAACACAACTGGAATACTAATATTATGCAGTCTAAAATTGCTGAGAAAAATGTAATCATTTTGTTTAATTCAAAATGCAAACTCATTCTTTTAAGATAGTTCAAAAGATAAAATTAGATCAAGCTATCAAGGGAATTAATGTGAAAGCATCAAGGAATAAACTTCATATGTACAGATCACTTAAAGTATTGATCTTTGACAGTCCATTTCAAACGCTACTTGTTTTGTTAAGAAAAATGGGATCAAAAATAAAGAATACACTTTTTATTTAATTCCATCTGAGAATTAATACAAGTTGTGGACATTCCACAAGAAAGTGAAAAGTTAAAAAAAATTGAGGGGACTCAGCCACATACTTGTTGTTCTTCCATTTAATGTTTTCTCCCAAAATGTTCCAACAGTGCTTTTCTACTCATGCAATATTAACATTTTCCACTATTTACACTTATTGTAATTTGGTTTTCATGCATTCTAAGTTCTGGGTAAGCCTCCCCAATCAATAACTTTCCTTTATAGTTCAATGTCAAAGAAAAGCTGTCTGCCATCGGAAGAACCGTTTAGGCCTAAAACATAATCAATGAGTGTCATTGGAAAATAAATATATTGTCAGTTTCAACAAAGTAGTGATATCTTTCTTATAGAATTCAGAAATGTGGTTTTCAGATTTACATCACAAAAGCACCATATTTCGAGAGAGACATTTAAGTCATCATTATTTTTTATCTTGTCACAGAACCTTGGCAGGTCTAACTGATCTGTCTTATTGAAACAAGTTTTAAATAACTGTTAAGTTCTCCTGTTTGAGTCAATTGTACAGAAGACATGAGCACTTGCTATTTAGCAAATTAGCCAAAGTTTCCCATCTTCAGTTGAAATTCCACTCCAGATTGATGACCCCAAATTCATGGATTTTAAATTTATATATCCCATCCAAATTTATTCAACATTTTATCATAAGATGCAAACACCCTATCATAAAATATGAACATCACAATGATATTAGATATATGTAATGTTCCTTAAAACATATACAAAGTTTAATATTGAGGATGATGCTTCCTGATCATAACTGATTGTCAGATTTCACTTGGCTTTTGATTAGCATACAAATAACATTTATTTCTGCATTCCCCCCAAAAAATTAATTGCACTATGCAGCTTTGCACAACTTAGTGACCAATATGTTTACTAATTCTTATGGATGGGCATGAGGAAGAGTTAAAAACAATGTGTTTTGCTAGTTTAGGGGGATAGACTTATTGTGATTGAAGCAAGAAACTGATAACTTTTAAGTAAGTTATCTATACTCCAAATTAGTCTTTAAAAAGGTAAATTAGTATTAAGTTTCTAATAACATGCCATTATCCCAAGAGTATTTTTTCCAGCAATAGTTTCCCCAAAAAGACTTAAAGGGTACTTTTATTATCTAATAATATTTTATTTCCCAAGATTCATTTAAACTGATTGATTATTAAGTAATAATTTCATATCCTTTAGTTATGTTTTGCAGAGAAAGTAAAATTTGGATTGCAGACCATTTGCTCTGTGATAATTGAGTAGAGTATGATGAGAAGATCCTACAGAAAGTTGTTATATAAAAATTGAATTCACAAACTGAATTCACAAACTATATATATACATACATTCACAAACAATTCAGTTTGTGAATGTATGTATGTGTGTGTGTGTGTGTGTGTGTGTATGTATATGTATATACACACACACAATATATATATATATATATATATATATATATATATATATATATATATATATATATATATATATATATATATATATATATATATATATATATATATATATATATATATATATATATATACCAAGCCAAAAGCACCAGCCTGAAGATGATGAATGAGACTTCATTGAAATTCTACGCGGGAGAAAACCCGAACAACCAAAGACCTACATACAAACACCCGCGAAAACCTCAGAAAAAAATATATATTTATGTGACTGTGACAGAAGCCTGCCTGATGATGGCAAGTGAGATCTTGCCGAAACGTTGCAATAACATCTCCATGCTATAAACACGGGAAAATCCCCGAAGCCAGCAATGCCAGCATACCTACACCCATGAAAATCTATGAAAACATATATATGTGTGTGTGTGTGTGTGTGTGTGTGTGTGTGTGTGTGTATGTATGTATGTATGTATGTATGTATGTATGTATGTATGTATGTATGTATATATATATATATATATATATATATATATGTTTTCTGAGGTTTTCGCGGGTGTTTGTATGTAGGTCTTTGGTTGTTCGGGTTTTCTCCTGCGTAGAATTAGACCAACTCCTGGAAGCACCAAGCCGGAAGCAATTAGTTGGTTCTCTGTCTGGATGATCTCTAGGTTGAGTCGAAGGGCAGAGAGGGATGACGTTATAGTCTCCTCCCTTAAAGGGACCTTGAACAGGAGCTGTGAATATATTCTCTCATTAATAATAAGAGTCCTGTAAATTGGCTGATGTATCAGGGACACCGGATAGCTCAAGGCATAGAAAGGCTTGCCTCATATGCTGGAAAGCACCGGTTCAAATCCCAGTAGAAGGAGTATGGCTAATAAGCCTGAAATGGATCCATCCTGGTCTCTTTATTTTCAGCCCTTAAAAATCTAACACACACACACACACATATATATATAATCCCAGAATCCCAGTAAGAGTATGACTAGCTGATGAGAGCTACACACTCTCACCAACGTACTAACATCCAACGGATTCCAAAGAAACAAGATCACTAACCTAATCCAAAAAGAAAACCCCACTAAAGTCCAAGACAGTGAACAAGAAAACGGCAAAGCCCTCCTCCCATACATAAAAGGCACCACAGACAGAATCAGCAAGATCCTCCACAAACACAACATCAAGACAGCATTCTACACAAACCGAAAAATATCCACCATCCTAGGAAACCCCAAAGAGAAAATAGAGTTAGAAAATCAAGGAGTATATGAAATCCCATGCACCACCTGCCCCACCACATACATCGGACAAACCAACAGAAGAATAAAGGCACGCATTGAAGAACACAAAAACTCAGTCAGAAAGGAGGAACCAACTTCTTCCCTGGTCCAACACTTCAAAGCCACAGGACATGATATAGACTTTAAAAAGACCAGAACTATTGCCAAAATTGAACACTATAACAACAGAATAATCAGAGAAGCTATTGAGATAGAAAAGCGGCCACACAGCATGAATAAACGAGATGATACCTCCCGCCTACCAGCCATTTGGAAACCTGCCCTCATTGACAAACGAGTCCCTAACACAAAGAATGATACCAGATCCACACTCACGAAAACCACACAGGATGTCACTATCACACATCCACGCAAAAAGCAAACCCAAACCCACACCGAAGATGACCACAAATCAGAAGCCCGACCACAAACCAGAAGCCAGACCAAAGCTGCATTATTAGCCACTTTAAACCCCTCCAATCCATACATGAAGCAAACTGATGCCCACCACGGAGATGTGGTACGACCACAAACGCGAAGCCAAACAACAGCAATGCAGCTCACCAGGTCAAATTCCTCTGCAACTCAGACTAACACAAGCACAACCAGGCCCCACCCAAACAGAACACGCCCCCATCCAATCAGAGCACAGCCAAACTCCCATCCAGTCAGAGCACAGCCAAACCCCCTACCAATCAGAACACACCTCCACCCAATCAGAATGCAGCCAAGCTCCCATCCAATCAAGTCACACCCCCACTGGCAGTTAAAAAGAGGAACCGGCTGAGATCTCACATTGCTCCTGGAAGCACCAAGCCCGAAGCACCAGCCTGAAGATGATGAATGAGATTTCATCGAAACGTCGTGAAGATACTTCCAATTCTACGCGGGAGAAAACCCGAACAACCAAAGACCTACATATATATATATATATGTATATGTATATGTATATGTATATGTATATGTATATGTATATGTATATGTATGTATATATATATATGTATATATATGTATATGTATGTATATGTATGTTTGTTTGTATGTATGTGTGTATGTGTGTATGTATGTATGTGTGTGTGTGTGTGTGTGTGTGTGTATTGCTGGTCTTATTGTATTCGGGTGTTTTCCCGTCTAAGAATGAGATTGTCTTTGCAATATTTCGGCAAGATCTTACTTGCCATCTTCAGGTTTTGGCATATATATTGTGTGTGTGTGTGTGCGTGCATGCGTGTGTGTGTGTATATATAGTGTCACAACACCCTGGTATACCCCAAATATGGGAGGGAGCAGAACTGCTTCCCTTTTCTGTCTTTCGGCTCACCCTAGGAACCATCCAGGCAGAAGGCTACTTTTTTGTTGCCTTTGTTATATTGTATTTTTCGGAATATAAGACGCATCTTTTTTCCTCTAAAAAGAGACTGAAAATCTGGGTGCGTCTTATAGATCAAATACAGTATTTTTTGCCTCCTGAAACCCCGCCCTTCACCAAAATGGCTGTGCGCATACCCTTATGGAAGCTTCCAGAGAGCTCCTGGGGGCTTGGGAGGGCAGAAATGAGCAAACAACAGGGCAGTTTTGCCCCAGCCAGTCCCCAGCAGCACTCTATAAGCCTCCATAAGGCTATGCATGCTGTTTTTTGACCAAAAAACGCCCCGTTTTCATGAAAAGAAATGGGCCTTTTTTCCTCATTTTGCCCCCCCCCCCGAGCAACTCTGCAACCCCCCCAAGGCTATTCATGCCTTTTATTTGGAAAAAAACGGCCCATTTTCATGAAAAACGGGCAGTTTGGGGGAGGTTTACACAGTGCAAAAAGAGGTTTTTTCCCCTTTTGGAAAGCTGTTTAGTTAGAGTGATTGATGAGAATTACGTTGGTCAAGTACTGTGCCTGTAGAAACAAAGATTTGTTCCAAAGGTGGTCAGTGATTTCCTTCTCCAGCACATGGGTAAATACACCTGGAAACATCTACCTACCTACCTACTCTCACTCTCTCTGCCTACTTATCTACTGTATTTCTCTCTCTCTCTATTTCTCTCTCTATTTCTCTCTCTCTATTTTTCTCTCTCTATCCCTCTCCCTACCTACCTATCTACCTACTCTCTCTCTTCCTACCTATCTACTGTATTTCTCTCTATATATATTTCTCTCTCTCTATCCCTCTACCTACTTATCTATCTACACACACTCTCTCTCCCTACTTACCTATCTACTGTATTTCTCTCTCTCTCTCCCTATCCCTTTATCTATCTACCTACCTAACTACTCTCTCTCTCTCTACCTACCTATCTACTGTATTTCTCTCTCTTTCTCTCCCTCTCTATCCATCTATCTACCTACCTACTTTTAAAAAAAATTGCCTCTTCAAAACCTGGGTGCGTCTTATACTCCGGTGCGTCTTATACTCTGAAAAATATGGTATTTTGTGTTACGTTTGTGGTGATAAATAAATAATAATATTTGGGACATACCAGAGTGTTGTGACACAATATATGCTTATTCCCCTGGCTCAGCTGATCAAGGAGGAGAACCTGTGGCCTAGTGGCAATTACAACTGCCTCACATGTAATACTTCCCAGGTTCAAATCCCAGTAAGGGTATGGCTAGCTGTTGAGAGCTAAATAGCTTGAAATAGATCTATACTCATCTCCCTTTATTTATTTATCAGCACAAACGTAACACACACATACACACACATACACACATATGCATGTGCCCGTGCATGCACACACACACACAGAAACAAATAACAAGATGTCCTCACTGTGCAAATGAATATAAAATTAGTAAACACTTGTCTCCATGAGCCCATTAGGAAAGAAAAATTTGAAATCCATTTATCAGAAATCTTCACAGATCCTGGAGAAGGAGAAGAGTGCAAATCCAGTGCTATAGATATTCTTTGTCAATCTACACTCTTTCATTTTCTCCTTGTGATAATGATAGTATGGAGCAAAAGGAAAATCTGGGTAACAATCCTTTTCCAAATGCTAATGTAATAAAAATCCCTGTTCCTGAATCAGAAAAATCCTACTGCTATTTTTATTTTAGCAGAGATACCTGATCAACAAACAGGAATCTGGGAGTGAAGTATTAATTGAGATTATGATGCTGAAATGTATGGGATTATTTTTCTTATGAAAAATTGCTTCCTTAATATTCTCCATTTTGAAGCATAAATATTTAATAGAGAAAAAAGAGATTTGTAACTTAAGATCCTAGCTACTAAGTAATGTATTCTGTGTTATTTTTACCATTCATTCATGCTGGTCTGCAAACTATTTCTGTAAAACAAAAGACAGATAGTACATCTTAGAAATTTGAAGCTGGAATATCATTTTATTCTAACTAGTTGTCTGCTGAACTATAAATCTCTCCCACTCTGTGGACATCTTTCTAGGAACACACAGTCTTCAATTTATTTCAAAAATCTATTTACTTCATCATTTCCCCAGTTTCAGAATGCCATTGAATCTGTTTCTAGAGACTTTAACATTTAAAGGAGAAATTAAGGATTACAAATGTATCTAACTGGATTTTCAGTCATGTCAGCACAATGAAAGTAGATGGGTACGTTGAAATTCAGTTGAAAATAGATACAATTGCCAGCTGTAGAACAATTTACAATAGAAGCTAGTTTAGAATATAAAATCGTATTTGCTGTGTGTTAGATTTGTGTGTATAATATTGTGTATAATATTCTCACCCCATCCTGCTCTTTTCTTTAATATGCTCTTTTTGTATATTGCTCAAAACTGGAAAGAGAACCATGGACACAATCATCCAAGCAGTTACACAGCACAATCTCTTTTCATTTCAACAGGACTTAACAATATTCCCATTCAAACAGCATTAAATGAAGCAGAAAGTATTGTGCTGAAGGTATGTCCAGTGGATATAGTGTCCATATCAGACAGATACAAAATCCATGTATTTGATTTTGTCAGTGATACTGCTAATGTCAGCAAAGCTTAGTTTACGCAAATAGATCAGACTACCATAGATTTTTTTATCAAGACCAGATCTGAGATCAGAAAATAAGAAACAGCAAGGAACTAAAACTGGCAGATTTGTTCATATCTAGTGCAATGATACTTATTCTTAGATTAGATGCATATAATTGTGGCCCAAATGGTAATGGAATAAACTTTGAGGATAAATAGATGATTACATCATTATCCTTTAAATCCAAAATATTTAAAAAAATTAAATTGATGTTCTATTAGATACATTTCTTAGTGCTTTATAAACATCATGTTGTCTGGGTATTTAATTTGCTTAACAATATAAACTACAAATTAATCTCCACCCCATTTTTCCAACCATTGGTAAAATAAATTCCATGTTTGATAATATTCTACGTCCTCTTTCTGCTTAATTTTCAATGTCAATCTATCCATTTCTGGACAATCTAGTACCTTCTTAACTATTTTTCCATCTCTCATTTTCCAATACTGGGAAAATGAAGATATACCGTGAGACAACATGCTAAATTTTATGGTTGAAAACTTGGGGGACTAATACTAAGAGAATGCTAGGCTGGATTGTATTTTTCCAGGTTATTTAGATATCTGTAATAGCTGCAATTGGCATTTTCATGGCAACCTCCAAATCCACTTTTACTTATTTTTATTTATAAAGATTTCTCTGTGCCCTTGAAAATTAAAGTACTGAACACCCACACCATTTGCACTATATCTTCATAATATTTCAGTCATAACAAATATCAACTGGAATGATTTGGTATCAAAAAGCCTTTTTTAGGCTTGTTGAAATTTTTCATTCATGATCCTATTTATGAGACATAAAATGGTTGGAGCATCTATAAGGACCTCAGCATATTGACCAAAGTAAATGTTTCAGCTCATTATAAGTATCATTACGGCAACTTTTCTCCAAAGAGTTTAACATAATATATATGCTTTTCTTTTTTTTCCTCTTTCCAAATTGGTGTCATATTTATGAGATAGGTTAGCTTGAAAAACTAGTAAAAGTTAGGTTGCCTTATATTATATGGGAATCTGAACTTTTAAATATCCATCAGTCCTGATCCAGTACTCTGAACCAGTGATGGTGGATGGCATCAAAACCAGTGCTTTACTTCAGTCATTATTAAATTGATTGGAACAATTTTCTAAAACTGAATCTTGCAAATGTGGTCTACATAATTGAAATTTAAACATGTGATGTTGGAAATTGTTCCTATGTTATACTTATCTGATACAAAGTCAGCCTATGGGGGGGAAAGTTCAGATTCTGAACTTCCTAACTTATCAAAATATTGGTTCTTTTCATGGAATATTTTTAAAGTAGTAATTCATCATTACAAGAAATTGAAATATGTAAGTGGCATGAGAGGAATGATATATGTGACCTTTGAAATAATAACTGAATGGCCTGTTCTTTTAAAATAGTGGATTGTTTTAAATCTCATGCAACATATTTCTAATCTTAAAATTTGATTTAATAAAACAACAAAAATATCCTTGGACCTCTCAGAGTTGGGCCATTAATTCATATGATTTTAGCCTGTCTTATTATTTAGTCTGAAATTTATAACTTTGTTACATTGGTCAATGCATGTCACAGATGTATATTTTCTTATCTTGAACAGATTAAATTAATTCTTATTAAGATTTTTGGATAGTTTATTTATTAAATGTAGCCAAAATAAGCATTATAAAACATTGGAATACTGATAATTCTATTTATATGTGCAAAAGAAAAAAACAAGGACTTTCAAAAATTTTGATCATATTTAAATATTTTTATTATTATACATTGTTATGTAGTTTCCTTTTTCCATATCAAATCTAGTGTTGATTATCCTGTAAATCAACAATAAATAGTCTAGTGGTTTTGAAATGTCCTGGAATTATATTACATATCTTCTTTTACTACAGTTTTAATATTGTTTAAGTGGATACATGGGGTAGTAAAAGAAAGTTATGGCAAAACCTACCAAGTCTAGTAGGTGACTCTCTTTATTCATTTAATGTACTATTCTCCATTCTGATTAGAAGTAATCTTACTCCAGGAGAAAGATATAAATCTTTTACTTAACAAGCGTTTGCTATTTATCTGAAGTATCCTTGGATCTTTTTCAGGCAAAGTATGCATTCTGTCACTTTTCATGAAGCTATTTAACTGTTTTTAATCCAATATGGTGATTAATTCTTGAGAAATGTAACACATTAGGATGTAACAACTAAGGTTGACAGTTGTTAGCATATTGTCCACTGTTATACATAGATCATTTGAATGTCTTGATGGCCCTAAGGAGGGGGTGGTGAAACATGTCCAAAAACCTGAAAGCAGCTTATGGAAACTCCATATCCAGACAGGGAAGATTGTCCTTTCAAAGTCAATGGCTATTTTTCATAGTTCTACATCCACCAAACAAAAGATGTGCATTTGTGATTAGTCTGGTTTATAAAACTGCCTTTCAGCTCTGTAGATATTTACAAAGGGATATTCAGATTTATTTACACACAGAGAGAGTTTAATAAAAAAGATTAATCAACTGGCTTAGCCCTTGAAATTGTTAATAAGACAGATCAGCCCCTTTAAGCCTGATGTGCCTTCCGATTGCCATTCTGGCTGGGAATTCTTGCAAGGAATTCAGCAAACACCTTGGTCAGTCCTGGATTGGGACAAGCTCTCCTATCCCATGCTATCTGAAAGATAATATATAATCTTTCTACAACACTGCAAATAATTGCTGGTGATGTGGCATTCTGGAACCTAGCTGCATTTCACAATCTTTAAATCGACATGTGAAACAAAAGGGAAGCTGAAGAAAAAGTCACTAAGTAATTTTCCCCTTCTGATCCTGGAGAGCAGGGCAAATGCCTTTCTGTATAATGCAGATCCCTGAACAGCTATTTCTCAGCTGTCATTTTATGTTGCTATACCTTCCATGGCAATTATATCAAATCACACTGGCATTACAAAGATTTGTGGCCCTCTCATCCTTTCACATCATTGACAGCTCCAGGGATGCATCTGACGTTTTCAGTAGCCTCACTGCCTGTGGTGAGAGAAATGCATACTGCTAAATTTTTATTCTAGAATTCAAGCTGCTTTCCCTCAGTCCTGGGCTCTGTGGTTTTTAATTTCTCCCTGCCTCACACACTGTATCGGTATCACCAGCCAATATTGTTAAACTGTCAGGTGGTCTACACTGCCTCTGAATTTTATCGGTAGAAATAAATACTATGACATTAAAGAAAGGGGGGAAATGACAGAAATGATGTCTCTTGGTTGAATTTGACAAAAAGAGATACAAGGGAAAATCTCTGCAAACGTTAACATGATTTTTAAAAATATAATAATAATAATAATAATAATAATAATAATAATAATAATAATAATAATAATAATAATAATAATAAGTTGGAAGAGAATATTCAGGGTGACTTATTGCACAGACAGAAAGGGATGCCAGCCTGCTTTCCAAACTTGAACTGAGTTCAAGGGAAAGAGAATTTAAAATCCCAGAAAGAAGAAATATTTCCAAATTAATGGCATTGCCCGAATGCCTTGGCTCTTTGCACCCCACCAGGAAGGTTTATTATTTTCTGGTAAAATGTTGCTAGAATGGGGAGTGGTATTCAGTGATGCGTCAGAGCTGCTCTTTGAAGACATTAAAAAGCTGAATGCACAACAAAGAACAGATGTTCCAGCATGCTTTATTTATGCACCCATCAGCAATCTTCCAATGACCACAAAACACAGGCTTTCTTTCTTTCTTTTTTTCCTGAACACTGCACAATATTATTTTCTGGTCAACCTTATTCTATATCTAATTTTTCCTCTTGGCTGAAGACCTTAGAGAATAGTGTTGTGTGTATGGAGGGGTGCGTGTATGTGTGTATGTTTAAAAGTCAGCGTTCATCGAAAGAGGCTTCTATAGAACGCCTGAACAGGTGTGGATTCTACAATTAGATCATACTGGGGGGGGAGCATAAGGGGCAAAGAAAGAGAGTCATACAGAGGGTAATAATGGCGGTGAATTTTTCACAGTAAATGCTGCACCATAGCGACCAGCAACAATGAAGAATAAGAGGTATTAGTATTAGGGTGATTATTTTTAGTTTATGGACTCATTTGATTGAACACTGCCATAAGGCACCGTTAACGTGTGTGCAGTGCTCGCCAGCTGTAGAAAACACACTTGTTTTACTGGCGCTTAGCAGAGAATCTCATTGCTTCCACCCCCTCAGTTTGCAATTGGAACAAAAAGTAGTGATTAGAAACTAGGCTGTGATGCAGATGCAACTATATGATGGACTAAAGGCCTGGTAGGTTTTATGAAAGTCTCGTCTGGATGCATGCTTTTCAAAGCATTGTATTTATCTCCATTTTGTATTTGTTGGTAGGAAGATTTTTTTATTACTATTTTTTTAAAGATAAAATTAAAGAGCAATGGAAGGAGAAAGAGAAAAGCATCATATGTATAGCTAATATGATAACATGAAAGTGCTTGATAGAAAGCTTTTGAATTTGTGCTCTATGGGCTCTAGTGTTGTGCAATAAGCCAGACAATTGTTGAGATGCATTTATTTTTAATACAATTGTCAGAAATATTTCAGCTAAGCATGTAGCAGGTACATTATCACTTTTCTGCTAAAAATCATCTAAAGTATGCTTTTTATACTCTTTGTAAATGATCCAGGCTAGTTCAAAAGAGAATGTAGCACTGATGAAGTATCCTGGTATTAATAAAGGAAATAAGCCTGATTTTATATTTATATCTTATATTTTTTAAAAATATGTAAACTGGAGACTATATTTAAATTTTTATTTCCCCTATTTTCCAGGACTTCCTTATATTTGCAGTAGCCATACTGTATCTCTTTAAATGAAATATTTCAGAAGATGTCTTTTTAAATAACTTGTATTCCCATAGGCAGCCCTTCTTGACCTGTGTCTAATTTTATTTGCAGGGCAATATATAAATATTCTGTTCTTTTAAAAAAAAGAAAAGAAAAAACAGCAGGGAGCAAAACTTATTTTAAAGCCAAAGCAATTGTTGCAAATAATCACATGCAATTTTAAAGAAAATATCAGGGAATAGAATCCGGTTCTAGGACTAGAATATCCTCCAAATTCATCACTGTTATCCCACCCAATCAGAGATGTCTCTCCTTTAAAAAATAGCAGATGTTTAATATCACCATTGCGATGACTACATTGACTTTTTTTAAAAAAAAATCAGCCCTGCCCTTCCTAATGATGACATGCTATGAACACAGGCGTGTGTGCACTTGATGTAATTCAAGCAGGTGTGACTGACCTTCTGATAGTTACTGCAAAAAGAGGAAGCTTTGGGAAGAGAAGGATTAAAATTTTGCTGCAATAGAATCACATTTTAAAAAACATTAAATTAACCAGAATTATCTTTACCAAGTTACTATAAAAAACCTGGGGGATTTTGATGTTCATGATGAGTCAGAATGATTCAGAATTTAAGATTTAAGATGAAAACTATGGCTATTTCCCAACTGGTATCTGATGTATATATAGCAGGTCTTGCACTGAATTTGGTATCCTTTCTAGCTGGTGCTGACATCAAAGCAAAGAATCTTTCTGTAGCAATTTTCTGTGTGTACAGCTACTAGGGATAGCTACTATAAACCTGTACAGCAGTGATGGGCCAATTAAAATTGTGCTTGATAGACCTGGATGGTTTTCTAAAAACATTTGGGAATTTTGTTGGTGATATTGTTTAAAATCAAGGCCAATCTGAGAAATTCAGAGAGGGCCAAAATGGTTCATATTGTAATGCTTCAGTATTCCTTGTAGTAAGGCTCATTTGATATGAATTGGATAAGTAAACACTTGAAGCATGTAGGAAGAACATCAATGGCAAATAGATTATTATTCATTTGTATAGGCCCCATCACATTCCTGCTCTGAAACAGGAGAGGCAGCAAATGGATTCATTTCTTCATATTTAGATACAGGCTACCTGATGAACCACATCATCCCACTAGAAAAAGCCCATCTTACACCTTCCAGCAGGGAGGGCCTACTTTGGATCCTGTCAGTCAAAGAATTCTGTCTGTCAGCACCCAGAAGAAAAGCCTTCTTCACTACAGCATCTGCCCTTTGGAACATCTTCTCCTAAGATCTGCCCCTGCCCTCTTATTCCTCAGCAGGAATCTAAAGACCTGGCTCTGCTAGTTGGTTTAGAGACCAAATGAGGGAATTCCATATTAGAGGTAGGTTGATGCTGGGCTCCTCCTCCTTGTTACCTCTGCTCTCTACCCATCCATTTTTCTTTTGTGGCAATTATGCTGTTGTATTATTGTGTTCTTTCTAATTGGTTATCCATTAGATAGGTGGCAAATAAATTTAATAAACAAACAAACAAATAAATAACCTGCATAGAACAGAATAATTATGGCTGTCTATGCAACATCTCCTGCATCAAGTTATTGGAAGGGGAAACCACTCATTTACCATATCCAGTTATCATCATTTCTTGCAAATAAAATTGATCTCATTCACTTCATCTCATTATCTAATAAAGAGGCCACCATTTGCTCAAGATTTGCCTTTCCTAGCTGATAAAATCAGCTCTGTTGGAATTGTCCCAATGGCTAAAAAGTTAATTCTTGAGTGCATGATGTGTTCCTTCATGTTTAAGAAAGGAACTTAAAAGGAAAAGGTCTTGGCCTGTGTATCTATATGGCAGTTTTAAAATTTCCATTCTTAGAACGTGTGGCCGCATAAATTGAGATGCAACTTGTAGAGATTGATTTTTTAAGCTCAACTAGTGGCTTTATTTAGAGTACTGAGAATTAGCGGTGGGTGGAAGAAGGGGAGGGTTGGCATGAGGAATGTAGGTATCGTACCATTCCATAAAAACCACAGAGGTCACACAAGGGTCCAAGGTCACACAAAGGAATGCAGAACCATCCAGCCCAAGGGAATATTAACCATATACTTTGGACATGAAAATCTCAGATCCAGTTTTGCTTCTTCTGTAACCACTTGGCTTTAGTAAAGTATACTTTTGACTAAGAATGGGTCTGAGAGTATTTTTTTTCTAACTGACCAAATTGGGGAAATTGACAGCTACACCTAAAACTTAATTATGGTCCCCTGTATTTTTCTTAGATCTCTCAGCAGCTTTCAATGGTAATAAGTATGGCATCCATTTGTCCATCTGCAAGAACTGGGCTTTGAGGAATTATATTGCAATTTATTTCCTTTCATTTAGAGAATTATTTATTTTATTTATTGAAATACAGCATCCAGCAGAGCTATATCTTGCTCATATGATGTTTAATATCCAGAATTTTGGAATGAGATTCCATATAGCACTTTATAATGCCATGGTAAGACAACACTTGGAATACTGAATCCAGTTTTGGTTACCACAACGTAAAAAGATGTAGAGGCTCTAGAAAGATTGCAGACATGAGCAACAAAGGTGATTTGGAGACTGGAGATTAGAGGCTAAAACATATAAAGAACAGTTGCAGGAATTGGGTATGTCCAGTTTACTGAAAAGAAGGACTAGGGGTGACATTTATTTATTTATTTATTCAATTTATATACCGCTCCTATCTCCATCAAGATGGACTCAGGGCGGTGCACAGGAAATTAAAAATCACCAACAATGACACATGATAGCAGTTTTCCAATATCTAAGGTCTGCAAAAAAGAAGAGGGAGTCAACATATTTTTCAAAATACCTGAGGGTAGGACAAGAAGCAAGGGATGGAAACTAATCAAGGAGAGAAGCAACATAGAACTAAGGAGAAATTTCTTGACAGTGAGAACAATTAATCAGTGCAACAACTTGCCACCAGAAGTTGTGAATGCTCCAACACTGGGAGTTTTTAGAAGAGATTGGACAACCAATCTGGAATAGTATAGGGCCATGATGGCAAACCTATGGCACACATGCCCAAAGTGGCACGCGAAACCATGTTACCCAGCATGCGCAGCTATGCCAGTTTGATTTCTGGCTTTCTGGCACACATGTACACATGATGATCAGCTTTCCTTTGCATGTGTGGCAATGCCAATGTGTGCATGCACAACACACAGCTGATTGTCAGGCACGCATGCATGCTAGAACCCAAAAGTTCTACTTTTTGGGATTGCGAACCTGACAAGCATGCACGTGCAACATTTCCACATGACCTTCACCATCACTGGTATAGGGCTTTCTGCCTGAACAGGAGGTTGGACTAGAACACCTCCAAAGTCCCTTCCAATTTTGTTATTTTGTATTCTATATATACTATATATGCTGCTGACAGTTAACCTACCATTATCTGTTTTCAAACTCTGAGAAAGCAACCAAAATCCCTGAAAGCTATCTAAGATAAATCTGTTGCATGAGAAAAATTAAATCCAGAGAAAATGGAGGTGGTATTAATAAGGAAAGAGATTGTTTTCAGGATAGATATGAAGCTTATTTGAGATGGTGCTGCACTCCCTCAGAGTAATTTTGTAGTTTAGGAATGTTCCAGATGTCACTGTATTTGCAGGTGGTGGCTGTGACAAGGATTACATTTGCAGAACTGCATTTAGAATGACAATTGCAGCTTTTCTGTGCAGATTGGGCTTAGTACACTTATCCACATCTTGGTTACAACCCATTTTGATTGTTGCAAAGTTCTTTCTGAAAAATCAAGTTGTCCTTGACTTACAACAGTTCATTTAGTGACTGAGGTTACAATGGCACTGAAAAAAGGATTTATGTCAGTTTTTCACACTTATGACCGGGTAGGATCCTCATGGTCATTTGATCAAAATTCAGATGCTTGGCAACTGGTTCATACTTATGACGGCTGCAGTGTGCCAGGGTCACACTTTTTGCATCCTTCTGACAAACAAAGCCAATGGGGAAGGTAGCAATTGTTTTACTAACTTAACAACTGTAATGATTCACTTAACAACTGTGGAAAGAAAGGTCGTAAAATGGAGCTTGGTTACTTAACAAATGTTTAATTTAGCGACATAAATTTTGGCTCAATGGTTGTCGCAACCTAAGTACTACCTGTACTACTATAATAAGTATCCAAAATTTGCAACTGGCTGAACATGCAGATGCAAGACAGCTGACCATTCACTGAATAGGAATCATATAATGTACACAGTAATCTGAAAGCTGTAGCTGCTTCCAGTTGCTTACAGAGCACAATTTAATAAATTTGTTATTACCTTTAAAGGTCTGAAGGGCTCAAGCACATATTATATGTAGGATAACTATTCAGTTATGAACTATCCCCATTAGTCTACTTCCATTAATGGAAGAATTTGTTCTGAAGATGGCCCATTTCCAGAATCTTGATTATTGGAAATATGGAAAAAGTGTTCTCCTCTATGTCTCCCAGGCTTCTAAGCTAATACATTTGTCTCCCATCTCCCAGTATTTATACGGCTAGTAAAAAAATAATCTGTTTCATTATTTTTAATTGCTTTAACTTTTATTTTAATTGTAAGAATTTTATTCTATACTTTGTACTTCTATTGGTGGCTGACCAAAAAGAAAGGTAAGAAATAAATTCAATTATGAAAAGACATTTCATGTCAGACACTCACAAGTCCTAAGCATTGCAGAGTTGGCATGATATGCTGTAACAGATCTGAACACTTATAGACTAGCTCAAGTTATTAGGAAACATAGCTTTTCTTCTTGCATCCAAAGCAAAAAACAAAATCATATAAGAGAAGGAGGATGGAAGGCAAGTCTACAATTCCATCCTGTATTAGATTTGCAATAGATCTTTTTCAGATATTACCTGGGAGAAGAATTATTTAAGGAAAGTGGCAATGGAGGACATTTTTAAGCTTTTACTATCTATGTTTGGTATCCTCACTCAGGATCATATCCCTAGTTATTTACTATAGTTTAAAAGGAAACAACAAGCTATTATATGATACATATTGAATATATCATTTTATTTTGTTCTCAATTCTCTTGGTTCAGGTTCAGTAAAATGTACAGGATTTCTCAACCTTTCTTAACCAATCCATAAATATGTGAGTTTCTCAGAAGGTCAACAATTTCAAATGGCTCACATATTCAACTTTGGATGTTTTTTTCTAGGACAAAAAAAAAAGAAATATCTTAAATGGTTATTTAAAAACAATTCCTTTATACCAACTTAGACTGTGCTGTCCTCTTTTCTACCAACCTAGACTCTGCTGGGCTAAATTCATGGAGTGATTTCTATTATATTTCTTGGAATCTGTCAACTCAACTTAATCCAAGGATAGAGTGATAAGGTCATATGCACACTTGTAACAATATTTGGCATCCTTGTATACATGAATGGTCAAAACAAGAATTTATGTTCAGTCAGTGCCTGTCCTATCCCATTTAAATTAATTCAATGCTTTGTACTGCAATTAAATCTATGTAAAATTCTTTCAAAATGGCTATTGGTGCCATAGTACTAGAGCTTCGTAAAAAAAAATTTTAAGCAATTAAATGCAGTCACCACTCTTCTTGAGCATATGCATTTAAGAATGGAGGGGTTTCCAGAAAAAAATTCAGGAAGGTGACTACAATTGTGTGATCAAAACCTTACTCCACTGTACATGAATTAGAACCTGGCAAAGTGGCCTTCAAACTTGGAGCAGGGCAATTGATGGAGTAACATAGCAAATAATGAAAATCAACAGGCATTTTCCATCAAGCCAAGAAAAGCTAGAGGGACAGGGATTTTAAACGGATGATAGAATGGAAAGCACAGTTCAGAATTAAAACATTAAAAAACAATATATTGGGAACATTTTAAAATCTTCAGCTGTGATGGTTGATGATGATTATGCCAGATTGTGATGCTAGATAGATTTCTTCCTGTTGATCTATCTATAATCTGGTCTCTTAAGTTTTCCAATGGTTCACTTATTGCAACTATAAGTGAGTCCTTGCCTCTGGTCTTCATCTTGTTCTCTTTCCTTCCATCTTTCCCAGAAGAAGAATAACTTGTTCTTCATAAAAATAAAGATTCTGGCCTGGAAGTGATTATGCCCTAACTTGTTTTGGAGATTTACCTATCGGCTCTTTTTAAAAAAAAAAGAAAAAAAGGCTATTAAACCTGACATATTTTATCAGGACTACTAATTTTTATACTTCTTTGTACTAGTTTTTATGACTACTGACTGCTTTTATCTTTTTTCTTATAAATGGTATTGATGTAACTTTTGTTGCTAGTTTCATAAATATTTGTACCGTGATTTTATTCTTTGTAGGCTGCACTAAAGATTAGATATAAATCTAGGAAGAAAGAGAGACCATATTAGAAAGGGAAGTCACATTCTTATGACTAGCAGATGCAGTGACTCAGAGTTTTAGGATTTAAAAAAAATAGCTTATGATTTCAGACACAGGAGTCATAAACTAAGAAACCACATTTTAACCCAACAATGTTGTATGGCATCAACTGATATAAGTAGTTCATGTATTGTCAAAGCTAGAACATTTATGTTGGCTTGTAATTCAAAGTCAAGCAAACTGTGCAATCCCAATCAATGTGCTTTGTAATGATAGTGTTGGTAAGAGGAAAATAAAGAAAGTTTATGTGGGTTGGTTCATTCAAGGTGCTAAACCACAACACAGTTTATTGTTTTTAACTTAGCATGATTTGCTGGCATGTAAAAGGAAAAATGGCTTAAAAATTATAACAGCGATTTTTCATCAGACTGTACAAGCCCTTAGGACAAAACCATAAAAAGAATAGCAACTTTTAGCTCTATTATTTGGCCTAGCAGACAAAAATGGTATCTACTTAGAGAGCATATAGCCTGTTTCCTCAAATTCACACGTTTGGGGAAATAGTTAAAAAGTGGCAAATGAGAAAAAAAGTACTATTTATAAAAGGTAACTACATTTATTCACATAAATTGTACCCTTTAAGCTTTAGGGGGTTTCTTCCCTTCCACTTTACAAAGAGATGTCATGGAGATCTCCAAACAGGAATACATGCCATGAGGGAAAGAGCATTTCCACTTCTTTGAAATTCTGATTTACTTTATGTACTTCCCTCATTGTCACATATTCCCTCAAATATTCCCCAAAAGGTTCTTCTTCATCTATCAAAAACCCCAGCCACCAGATTCTTTCAACTGGACAGTACATCTGGTCAAAAATAGTCCCCCTTTGGCTCACAAATACCTCACTTTTGTAAGAAATATGTGTCATTTTCTGGAGTCAATTATGTGAATAATATAATTTACCTTCTGTACTGATGACATAGTGAATAGCCAAGGGCTACATGACGAAGGTAGAGACTGGGTCTTTGTAAACATTCTGCAAAGGGCACAGTGTAACTTTTTCACTGAAATATATGAATATAAAATGGTGCAGTCAGAAAATATCCACAAGTACCACCTGGTAGAATAGAAAATCCCAGCCACCTGGTACCTAAAAATCTGTTATAATTACATTTTATTTCACACAGATGATAAAAAAATTGAGATGAGCTATATTATTTATGCTTATGATGTATCATTTTTGAAAACAACATGTTATATCCAGACAGTTCTGTCATCACCATGTCATCTGAAGAGTTGCTTTTATCATCACCACATATTGTTTTCACAGCATGCATTATTGACATGGGATTCTTACAATAGCTAACTCCTGAACTGAAACAAACTGACTTCGCAGCAATTAAAGAAGTATGCTAACCTTCTTGCTATCACAACTTAGCTATGACCACACTTATAAGACTCGGTTATGTGGCATAAGCACTTTGCATAATGACCTTCCATTTATGATTAGAACGATGAAAATAGTTTAAAGTTTAAGATTATTCTTATGGTTCATTCCTAGGTGCTCTGTCTTGAAAAATAAAATACAGGGGTATTTTTAGGCAACTCTTCAGGGAATCCCGGGGTAGATGTTCCAGAGGAAAAGTACAGTTCTACAGCACATTGTTGCTGATGCTTCCCAACAAGGATGCCTGCTTAGAAAAATAGAAAAAAACTAGAAAAGTCAAGATGTCAGTCCTGAATGTTCTGTTGAAGTAGCTATCATTGAATGATGTGGGTGTGTTTGTGTTTATGTGTTTGTGTAAAAACAACTTGGAGCTGTGATGTGATGGCTATCAAATTGCAATTGAATTGTCACCCACACAATGCAGATACCCCAATTCAGGCAAAATAGTTATAGACAAATCATGATGTATACAATTAAAACCTGAATATCCTAGAAATATAGAGAAAAAATAAATCAAGAAAAGCTGTAATGTGTACTTATCTTTGCATGTGTGTTCATAGGCCACCACATCAAATATAATACAAAACAAAATAATATAACTGGATTTAAACCAAAATAATCATCTGGTGAGCAGATTGCCTTTCTCACTGAACACAACCTTTGGACATATCAGAATGAAAATGGAAACTTGTATATCTGGGATATACCATGTTTTGTTAGTGAGAAATCACTTATTTCAATTAACTTTGATACAGCAGAGTCTGTTTAGTGATGTCAGGAAGGTATTCTAATCTTGCTTTATTAGTTTTTGTGTATACTTTCAAATATGTAATTTACAATTCTCTTCCTCCCCTAATTTTAAATGATGCAGAGAGAAAATATGTTTATAATTTAAATTGGATGAATTGATCTAAAACATATTGTGAAAACTTTTCAACATCCATGGCTTTTTAGTACAATAGTCCTCGACTTACAAAAGTTCCTTTAGTAATCATTCAAAGTTACAATGGCATTTTTTTTAAAGTGACTTACAGTATAACCATTTTTCACACTTATGACCTTTGCAGCATTCCCATGGTCACATGATCAGAATTGATCATCCCATGATCAGAATTCAGACATTTGGCAACTGGCTCATATTTATGATGGTTTTCATGTCCCAGGATCATGTGATCTGTTTTTGCGAACTTCTCACAAGCAAAGTCAATGGAGAAACTAGATTCACTTAATGACATTACTAAAAGTGCAGGGATTCACTTACAAACTGTGCCAAGAAAGGTCATAAAATGGGATAAAATCCACTTAAAAATATTTCACTTAGCAACAAAAATTCTGGGCTTAATTGTGGTCATAAGTCAAGGATTAATGGTATGGGTGATGAAAATATTTCTGCCCTTTCTAGCTGTTTCCTGATGTCTGCTCTTCCTTATTGCTATTGTATTGTTAACCTGAAGGGAGCCAAGAATAAGTCATAAATAAATAAAAATAAATAAAACTGTTCAATAGATATATATTGGCAAAGCATATCAATTTTAAATTGAATGTATGAATTTTAAATTAAATTAACTATCTAGATATAAAAGATTGCCTTTTTTGGTAGTTTTACAAATTTCTCAGGAAAGATGATAATGATTAACAAGTATTCAATCTGCAACCTTGAATAGACAAGTAACTTTAAAGGATGTGAAATGATTTTTTTTTCTAGAACTATATCAAAGTAAAATGAACTATAACTATAGTTCATTTATAACACCATAACTTTAGAAAAAATCAGAGAAGGTATAAAACAGATTTTCTCCACCTACCCTTCTTCTCTAAATACAACAGCTGTGGGTGAATCCGAAGCGGCAGGACACAATTACATAAGATTGGCAGCCATGCATTTTGGCTTTCTTTACATGCCAGCTATCTAGGGTTCGGCCCGGTTTTGGTAGGACACCACCAATAGTTGTTTTGCAGATAAAGAGTGTGAAAATACATAATCAAACATTCATAATCCTTCTTTTCTGTTGGTAACATATATAATCAGTCCACCAAAGAACACAATCATCCATTTTCCAAAACAGGCCTTGTGTCTGACCAGAACTGCCTTGCAAACTTTCTCTTTTTAAATTATACTGAGTTATGCCATCAAAATCATTTGTTATAATATTCAGTTGTCCTATACCCTCTTTCTGAAACAATACTTTACATTAAAAAATGATCCGGTTTAAGAAGAATAGTGAGCTTGCACTTAACAAAAGATGTTCCTTTAGCTTGTTAGGTGAATATAACAATTAATGGATCAAACCTCTTTTTACACACTGGCCAATAAAAAGGACAAATAATTTGTTTGAATGCTTCTATTTATAAATAATTCAATATCAGGAAAATTCAGAGAGGAGTGGAGAGTGTAAAAAGAAAAAAAATCAAGATGGTGAACTGTAGAACAGTAGTTCTCAACCTTTTCTTCACCACAGACCTCCTTTAAATACCTTTTGTGGTCACAGACCATGGCCACAGGTCACCAAACCTTAACTCAATATTTAAATCATAACATTTCTTCAAGCCTTCATAACATCACGAATCCCCAGGAGTCTGTGGACCAGTGCTGTAGAACTGGAATATTTTACAGAATCCCTTTTGAATGGTTATAAAAATGTGATTAATAAATACATTAACTCTCAATCTTTTATACTTTAGTTTTTATTGCACAAGTGATCAAACATGACTACAATCATCTCTGCACTTCAGCAGAATCATGAAAATAATTGTAAAGGATGAATAAATAATGCAGTTAGGACTGAGTCTTAGAACCAAACTCCTGCTGATGCCCCAAATACTATACAGACCATTGTAGTCCTATAAACTATTTCATAAACCAATCATGAGCGCTTGGATTGATATTGGTATACTGAGGACCATCTAGGCTGGTATTATTTACTGAAGTAACATTTCACCCTTTAGCAAAATGCTTACAGAAGGTACAGACAGCGAGAGATGCATATAATTATAAATACTTCCATAATTCTTTTTACACTAAAATTCATTTGTACTTTTTTCTAGCAGAAACAAGCTGCATGCTACTTCTTTGTGGTACTCAGTATTACCGTGAATTTAAAATAAATGTACCTATTTTAATTTTTACTGGGATTGACTAATTTTGTGCTTCTTTTTTTTACTCTAATATACCAGGAATGTTTAATACTAAACTACTAATCATAGTTTTAAATCAGAAAATGGTACAGAATGTGTAAGGATTCCATGAGACCATTACAGAAATAATTATCTCTGCATCATTGGAGAGAAGGCAGAACTAGACTGGGTTACTCCCAATTCTCATTTTAATAAGATAACTAAGTGCTGAAAATGTGAAAGTTAAAGAAATCTTGACTGTTCTAAATAATGTACTTATTTATACTCCTATCAACTGGCTATTTGATGGATAAAGCTAAGCCACAATATAGGCTTCATCATGAAAAAAAGTATATTATGATTCTTTTTTACAGCTAGAAATCTAAAATACAGCCCTATAATAATACATAAATAATACTCTAAAATGTTTAATTATTTAGAAAATGTATATGCCTCATAACTTATATGAATACTGGACAGCTAACAACAATAAATAAGAAGGATGTAATAAAACTTCTCTAAATGAAAACAAAAGAAAATCCAGAATTAAAATAATCATAGCACCAAGTGTATGTTCAAGTTGTCTCTGAATTCTTGTACCCACTCATCGTCCCTCAGTCATCAGGATTGGACTGCTAAAATAGGGTCTTTTTCCTACAAATTATTAATGATGGATTAAAACATAAAAGTCAGACAGTTTTTCTTTTTTTTAATTCAGTCAATTAAAGGTTTTTAAAAATCAATTGAGGAATTTGAAAAAGAAAACAGGAATCAGTGTCAGAATTATGACAACCATTCTGAAACCCATTATGCTTTTGAAAATCTGTTTAAAGTTATGCCTAAATGAATATACAGTATCCATTCTTGGTATCTATGTTCTTGGTGTTTCAATGTTGTTGCTTTTTCATCTGCTAAATTATCTGTAGCTTTTGTAATCCATGGAAGCACAAGGGCCTTTAACAAAAATGGTCTACTACAGTAAAAACATAATCAGACAAAATCAGGGAAACAAGGAAAATAGAGCTGAAAAAAGGCGTTTTTTTCTCTGCATATAAAGTTCATACATACTGGCATCCATCTATGTTAATCTATCTCAATATAAACAACAATGAGAAATATTGGTTTATTATAAGACTTTTTCATATTATAGTTTATTAAACATAAGCCAAATTTTACAGCAAAATTGCCCATTAAAAATTAAGAAAACAATAATAATCTGTGGACTTGTTAGTACTTTGGTTTTTTATTTAAATTTCATTTCTAGGTTATTCTGAGTGTAAGGTGCGGTGTTGGGTCAATGGATGACATATGACAATGTCCAGCATCTTTCACAATAGGCAATGCTGACTCTTTAAATAGGCTATACATGATACATGAAATGTAATTCTACTGAGCAATGTTTTATTAATTGTTTAAACATGTGGGTATTTAAAACCAGAAATAAAAACTGAAAGTTTTAAAGATGTTTAGTCATTTATTCCATTGTTTATATACACAAGATTTTTGAAAGGATAGTTAAACATTTTATGCAATCGGGGGAGACTAAAGAAAATATTTCTTCACAACACTGAGATATGAATTATCAAAAATCCTAAATTCTGATAGTAACTATTTGCTTACTTTAAAAAAAATAGTCCTGGAGGAAGGGCTATCAATTGCTGGCAGTCATGGTAGCCAAATCATGTGGTATAGTAATTGCAAATTCAGAGGTACTGTATCCTAGTACTCATTGGCAGTTAAAAGACTTTAGCCTTATTGATGGAGTTATCTGAACCATAGAACAGAATGCAGAGAATGTAAACAAAAAGTCATCATGAATTGGCTCTCTGGGAACATAAATGGAAATACAAATCTCCTTTTCTGAAAGTCAGAACGATCACTGAGGATTTGATTCCTGAATAGGTAAAAATTCCATTTTTCATTGTTTCAGAAAACATCAACTACTTTTTTATAGCTACTATTCCCTGAAATATATAGTTTCTAGTTGAGTTTATCCATCCACGTCTGTGAGTATGATAGTATATTTGTGGCTGGGGAGTAAGAATGATAATGTACCAGTTGCTTAGAGATAAACAATAGTCCAAGCTTATACACTTCCCAAAGGTACTAATTCTTCACAGTGAAGTATAGAAAAACTATGTAATGGTTTTCTCCAGTAGCTCTTTGGATTTATTTGCTTAGATTAACTGAACAAGTAGCAAATTTAGTCTATTTATTTAGATTTATATTCTACCCTTTCTCCAAAAGCTCAAGGCAGTTTACACAGCATTTCTTCTGCAATTCCTCTCACAATATCTAAGGTTGAAGTTCAAATGAGGCCCTATTCATGGAAGTTTGGCTGAAGGCAATAAAAAAAGTTACTTGTGTGTGTATGAGATGGCAAGTATTCATTTATTCATCCTATAAAAATTCCCTATCAATAATCTCTGCCTCAGAAACCTTAAGGTTGTCCACAGTGACATCTTCAACAAATCAAGATGATACCAAAATGATGACATACATACAATGATATGTTCTCACTATTAACTGAACAAGTAGCTGACAGAAGTATATACAGTATGTTCTAACATTTGTTCAATGGTATCATCTTGCATATGCCATCATTAACTCTTGTGTATGCCTATCATTACTCACAAATACACATTGGCTCACTTTACAAAACTTGCTCCTGAGTCACAACATTAGCAAATACAGAATCTGGTCATTTCTGGTTCAAAACCTAGTTCAAAATAACTTCAGAGTACTTGGGATAATTATTGGTTACCTAACTGAGTTAAATAGTCTTGTATGAATGCAGCGTGGTCTAACCTATTTCTAGGCTCAGAATACAAAGAAGCTCTTCTTTATGTTGCTATTGAGATTTTTTACTTTTCACTCCCAAAGATGCATTGAAGAACAAATAAGGCAGAAAAGGTATAGGGATGGGTCAGGGACTCTATCCTCAATTAGATTACTGTACGGTTGAATTTATAGCGTCTGAGGATCCTGTTGTACAGCCAAAAGGAACCACTATCAATCTAAATTTTCAATTTTTTTCTTGTTTTCCTCTAAATTACTAGATAAGTCATTGCTTCAGTGAGCTGTGTTGCATTTGTAGGTTTGAAGATATGAGATAGTATATCTACTATCACTCAGTAACAAGTTCTATATCCTTTCCCAATCAGGAATTCCTGATTCTATTGGATTTACTGGCCTGAAAGTTTAGTAAAAGTAGTATCAAATCATCTATAATTGACCAGGTTAGGGGAGATTGAATTACCATTGACAACAGTATAAGCAAGCTGTCTTGCTTACTTCCTACAATCACTCGATGCTGGTTAGGCTGGCTGAGTAATACCGTAGGAGTTGCAATGCAACTTATTGAGGGTGAAGCAGTCAAGTTTAGAAAGAGGGTTTAACTTGCATAACCCATTTTGCTTGCATAAGGTTCAAACCCTGACATTTTCAGCTAACAATTGAATAGTGAATACCGGAAGCTCTCTTACTAAGAATCTTGATAGCCCCAGCTTGTCATGGAGATTCTGGTCTAGAAAGACAAAAACCTAAATCTAATACAAGGCAGCTTTTATGGCATACGAGACAGCAAAAGACTTCAGGAAAGAAAGTCTATTCAAGTCTATTCACCTTAACTATGAAAGGATATGCTGGTATTTACATTAGCACCAGTTAAACTATTACAGAAACTCTTTTACTTCTCCTTCTCCTCCTTTTCATTCAACACCTGTGTGGTCAGTATGGATTAAGCTGCCATCTCAGCAAACCCTGAAAAATATTTTTGGATATGCATAAAATATGATGAGATATATAGAGCTCTTTATGAATACCAGACAGATAAATCTTCTTTAATCTGTGCTGAATTCCTCTGCCTGCTCTGCACTTAGAGCTAACTACTATCATTAAAAATGTTTACTCCTTCTCCTGTGCATCATCAAATTGCATCAATTTTCATAACAAAATCTTTGCCCTGATATAATTTGCTCCGAGTTGTCAATATAGGAACAAACTTTTACATTTTTACCACCTCACTACTATGACCCTTGGCAATAGGGGATAGAGCCAAAGGTGGAATAGAAGGAAGAAAGAATTTTCTTTATATTTATAAAATACTTGGTTCATTGCTGAAGATAAAAATAAAGATATTACAAAGCATACGGCAAGAAAATAAAAGCATTTAATTGAATATTAAATAAAATCCAATGGTACTTTCATGAGTCTTCAATAATTTGGTGCCCTCTGGACATATAGAGTTCAGCCTCCCATAATCCAAGCCTGATATAAGGCCCCCAAAACAAGAGAGATACATGGAATTGTGTCATGAAGTATAAATGAAGCTTCGTGTTACCAGTCTCCTCTTCATGGTCTAAGCAATTAAGAATAGACATGGCTTGGCCATCAAAATTGTGCTCATTGCTAATTGATTGTGGCAGTAAATCTGTAATGGAAAGCATTAGTTAGTTAGCTAGTTAGTCAATCATTTATTCAGCTGGGGTTTTTTTTAGGTTGAGCTATGTCTATGACATAAATGATTGGATTGGAATTAGTTTAATCCTAGGCATAAATATTTAGGATTAAACATGACTAGATTAATTTTTGAACTTTTTTTTGGTGTTCCAACAACAGCAACAGCACCACTTCCCTGATTTATTAAAATAGAAATAGGTTTGAAAAGTAACAATGTCACAATGAAGGATATTTTTTAATTTTATTTAATCTATTTTAAGCTAATACAATTGTTTCCCAATAATTTTAATCACATATTTAAAAAATATTACAGCACTAAGAAGTCTCTGGAATTTCCAGGCACAGCTTATGGGGGCCTTAAGTTGTACAATCTTGATTATCTGAGCTTATGTGGTATAAAAATTATTTAACTTAGTTTGAATTTATAAACATAAACTAGTATTTTAAGATTGTTCAAAGTTATTCAAGATATATATTGTCCAGAATGCTATTTTTAAAAATAGGATACAGAGAATTTATAGCTATCAGTTGTGTTGCAGGTCTACGATTTCCAGCACTTTTTAGTTTTTATCATGTTAGCTGTGGGAATTCATCAAAATCTGGAAAGCCAGCTTCATTGGAAAGCCTAATTTCAAATTACTTTTGAGCAATGGCTCAAATTTACTCTGAAGTTAAATTATGGTAGAAAAAAAATCCATAGTAGACTTTTTGTTGGTAATTGTCTTTTTTTTTAAACCATGTTTTTTTTAAAATCTTGTTTTACAAAATATTATAATAAAGTTAAAAAAAATACATGGCACATTTTCTTACATGTCTGAAACCAATTGTTGGAAAGCAAGATCCCATGGAATTGTGGAACCCACTAAAAGTCTGTGTTGTGTCTAAGGTAAGAATGCATTCACCTCTGTATTTTTTGTTATTATATGTTTAATTGTTTTTATTTTGTCTTTAATAATTGTGTTTGAATTGTGTCTCTTCTGTGTTGATTGTTTAGCCTCTATTACAGAAATTACTTGTGCATGTTGCCTCTCAGAATCACGTGTATAAAATGGGTAGCTATAGAAATCCAAGAAATAAATAAATGGCAACTGATATACAAATCATATGATAACAATTGTTTTTACAATTACATTTCAATTCCACTCAGAAGAAAAGTAGATTGATTTAAGAGGATCTTGCTCCTTGGAGGATCAACAGCTCAGCAACTTTTCTTAATCTGATATGCTCCAAATATGTTTCAACTACAACTCCTCAAACCAAAATCATTGTTGACTATGAAGTGGTAATTTCAACACATCTGCAGAGAGCCAGATTGAATAATATAGCTTGTATTAGGCCTACATAATTTATACTTTACTAGGCTTCATCAGTATCTTTTGCCTACACTAACCATGGTAATGTTCAGAATTTAGCATCGTATTCTCAGAACCACTTGTATAGGAGGATCATATCAACCCATAGTATTTCTTCTTGCTGCAACCATATGTCTTCAGGTTTTCTGATGCTTAGTCATGCAAAAAAACCAATTATTGCCTTAGTAAACTTTGTTCTTAAAAAAAAAACCTGCATTTGTACCCACAATTTTATGCCTACCCAATTTTGTTTTTGTTTCCATTACTAACTTTACTTCTAATATATTTCATTAACTCTATTGTAAACATAATCAAGTTTGGCTCTGTATTCTTTATTTCATTTATTCATAGCCTTTATATCTGGGACTACATACAGCATTTCAATCATGATGAAATTTTCTCAAATATAAATGTGGAAGAATTATTAAAAAGTTCCTAAATTCATTCAATATTGCCAGAAGAAAATATTTTTCTTAAAAATTTCAGTGTAATATGCATAAAAAGAAAGACATCTCCCCTCATGCATAGATATAATAGACACACGTGCAAATATATATGCACACATGCATACTCTTTATGGGTCACAACTATCACAACTAACTTCATGCATGCATATAAACTGTACTTTGGTGTGCTGTAAAAGATATTCCCAGTATTGCAATAAAAATATAATGGTACATTGTATTTTCATATAGTGGTGGTGCTCTGATTTTACTATTAGGAAAAACATTGTGCTTATTTAATTGAATATTGTAAATGTCTCACAAGCAGAATCAATATTTTATTTTCTCAACAGGTTTTGCCAATAAAAGTTTAATATTCCATATATGGAGTGTTTTTATATGTGTTAAAATTGTGATTGGGGTAATAATATGCTCTGAAATATGATTTCCCATATTCTTTTGGTTGAGCTATTTAAAATCTGTTAATTGTTACTTTACACACCCTTCCATTCCCCTTCATTGCCTATGTGGTATAGCTCTTAAGCTGCCAGACCAGCATTGAGAAGATCTAGTTCCAATGTCCCAAAGTTGCTATTTCAAAAGACAACTGGACTTTCTTTGTTTTACTTTGAAGACACTTCACTTCTCATCCAAGAAGCCTCTTTAGAACTAAATAAGCTTCTTGGGTGGGAAGCAAAACATCTTCAAGGAGAAATAAAGAAAGTCCAATTGCCTTTTGAAAAGCATCTTTGGGACAACCATGACCTGGAAGACAGAGAATCTTCATAGAAATCTAGTTGAAGCCATGGAAATTTACTTTGTACCTTTAGACTAATTGCAGGATGTTGTTGTGAGGTACAACAAAAGTACAGAAAGTGTGTTATATACATTGAGGTCTTGAGGAAACGTGATATATTAATCAACTAACAAAAAATATACTTGTACCCAAGCTTATTTCTCTCTTACATGTGCAAATATTCAGTATACTCCACAAACTGAACGTCCACCTTTTGAACATCAACTTTTTTCTTTACTTATCATTTTTAGGAATGGGGAAACTTTTTAGAAAGGCTGCTGGAACTTTCAATTTATTAAAGAGTAGAGTTTACTGCCATTTATTTGCCAGTTTTTTTGTCAGGTGGTTTTGATTTAGTTTTTTTCTTTGTTTTCTTTTGGGGGGATTCTAAATATGCTTTAATGGATTTTGTGCAGAGGTAGTCTTTTTTTCAGTGAGCACAATTTGGACCAATAACTCACTTAAAAAGCAAAGTTGTTGGGAGATCGTTTCCGGCTTTGGACACGGACGGACGTGGATTCCTCACGTCCGCCGCTGTGTTGCCTCAGCTAGGCCCTTGGACGCGGGGGGGACGGGACGGGCATAATCCCCCCCTCTGCACTGGCGGCTTGCGGTGAGGGCCCCCATCTCGACGGCGGTCGGGGGGGCTGCTCCCGCCTCGCCCTAGGGGCTGGGGAACTTTTGCGGGGGGAGCTTCCCTTTCACCGAAGGAGCTGGAACATGGAGGATTTTAAAAGGAGCTGAAACTCCGGGGCTGAATGGCTGCGCCGAGGCTCCGGATTAAAAAAATGGTATGTGCCTTATTTGGATTTTTTTTACATTCAATGTGATAAAAAGAGAAGATAGGGGGGAGTTGGAAACAACCCCCCTGGAACTAAAGCGGCATTGGAGAGAGAGTCCCGCGATGCGGAGAGAGTGAAAGTGACTTCCGTTGGATTTATTGAAAAAGGAAGTTTCTTGTTAACTAAGGGATTGCTGTTAAACAATGTATCCTGAGCCTTGCTACATTTTAAATTGACTGTTTCCACTTTTGCTTCGTCCACTCTGCCGGCAAGGCGGAAAGATGGCGTTCCCTTTGTTCCCAGGACAGAACTTTTATTTTTTTGGAAAAAAGCATTCCTTTATTTCAACAAAATTAGGCTAACTTCAAAATATATAAGAAAAGGACCTGCTCTGGTGTCTTTTGGTGCTCTCCCCCTTCGTGAAACCTTCTGCTTTTGTTTGGAAAGTTTTTTCCTTTTTTCCTCTTTCTCCCTGGACATTGCAAATTTAACTTGAACTACAGCTGCTTTTGTCTCGGACTTCACAGACTGCCTGTCCTACAGCGCCATTTTTTTTCTTTCTTCTCTACACACCAACACTTAAAACTTTAATTATGGCATCGAGGAAACCCCCATCTGGGAAACCAAGCTCTGCTCCAGCATCTACAAAACCCAGCCCATCCTCACAACCAAAGATTTCAGCTTTGTTACAGAAGGAAACAGAAGTAGAGGATCCTAAGTCACCAAGCCCTCAGCCATTAAACATAGAGGAGATGTTTCAAAGAATAATGAATGAAATGCAACAAATCCGGAAAGACAATTTAAGCACAAGATTGGAATTATTAGAGGCGCAAAGAGAAATAACAAATAATAAACAAAAAATTGTGAGGCTGGAAGGGGGGGCGGTTGAGATGAAGGAAGAGATAAAAGACTTTAAGAAAGAACTTACAGATATTACTGGTCAAATGTTTAAAATTGATTTTGAACGCATGTCTTTCTTTTTAAGATTTCAGAACGTTCCAGAATTACCGAATGAAAATTTAAAAGAGGTGATGGCTACTATGTTAGCAGATTATATTAAGAAAGATAAGGAATTTATTTGGGGGGACATTGATTTGATCTATAGAATTAATTCAGCATTTGCCAGAATAAATGAGGTACCCATAGAGATACATATTAAATTTATAAGAAGGTCAATGAGGGAAGAGATACTGAGAGCGCAAAGAGGGGGCCCTTTGATGTATCAGCAAAACGAGGTGGCCATATTGAAGCAGATCCCAAAGAAAATAAGAGATATAAGAAGGAATTATTCCTTCTTAATTAAAAAATCATTCAAAAAGGGGGTGTGGTTCAAGTGGTTGATGCCTGAAGGGATGCTGGTATTCTGGGAGGGAGAAGAGTTAGAATCAAAACAGTTGAAGAGGCGCATAATTTTCTTAAAAAACACTCCTCAATCCTGGATGATGATGAGATGGGAACGGGAGGGGCCACGGGTCCGCCTGCTGGTGGGGGGGAGGAGGAAGAGACTATAGCAAAGAGGCTCAGATCGCAAAAATAATTTGTTATAAAAATTTTTTTTATGATGGTAATTCCTGTACGGATGTCAATAGTACAAAGTAATTTAATGTATAAAATAATATGAAAATTTATGATTTTAAAATGTATGTACCCCTTCCTTTTAATAATTTCTTTTTAATGGAATATGTATGAAGACTCGGAGGCAGTCATCAAACCCGATGTGAAAGCTCCAAATATTATCTAATACCTTATCTACCCCTTTCCTGATATAAATTGTTAAAACCAATAAAACTTTTTTCAAACCAAAAGCAAAGTTGTTGCTAAATGAAATTATGACTGTTTATGATCTTACTTCAGATTTCCTTTGCTTTATAGATCTTTAAAAGTTATAAACACAAGTATTTATTATTAAATTATGTTTTCATCACCACTGTAATTGTGAACAGTCACTTTCCAAAGTGATCACTTAAGCAAGGACAGGTACATATAAAAATACTCTGTACTTTCTTATTCTAGTTTATTAACAAATTCCTTTTTAAAGAAACTACAGATTCCCATGCTTGAATGAAATGGAAAATACTAAATATCACTAAATATGGTTGGATAATTTTCACCTCTTCCATTCCTACTCCAACCAAAGAAAATAATTCTATGTGTAGGTAAGTGTATGATGTTTACCTTTTACAAGTTCTCTAAATTGTGGTTATAAACCCTTATTTGAAATTAAGAATAATTCAAGTTTCAGCATCTCTTCATTTTTAATTCTCTTATACCAAGATAGTTCTGTAGCCATATAGTCTATTAAGCAGCATTCCCATTTACCCAAATTCTTACTATTTTGGTAATTTGGCTTACCTCCATGTTATTTGCATAAATGTGGGTGTACAGAACATACAGAATATGATTCTGAAAATAGATTAACATTCACATCAATTTGTACTGGCTTTCTGTGCCTATAAAGTATTAGTACACTTAGGGTGAACACAAACATAATATTCAAGAGAGAATAAGAGTGACTAAGGACAGTTTAGGTTACAAATATATGCATTTATTCATCAGACTTCTTTGCAGCTGCTGGCCATGCTAAAGTATATATCTCATTTGAAACAGCAAATCAGTTCCTCTAGACAGCCATAGAAAACCTATTTGAAGGGATCTTTTCCCCCCAGTTTTCAAAATCTAACATAGAAAGCAACCTAATAACACATCATTGGAGGGAAAAAAATATTTTCTTGATTGCAAGGAACTGAGCTCACACTAGCAGGTGTTTGAAGTTCAGCAATATTTTTATGGTTCATTCTTGCCACTGAATCAGATCCTTGGATTGGGAACACTGACACTCAAACATCCCTAAGCCATCAAAAAGACCTTAATAAACAGCTTTGTACAGAGATTCAGTTTGCATTAGAAATTATGAATAAAACATATCCTTCACTTCTGTATTCCTTATCATTACATCAACAGGATGATATTTGGAGTGAGAATGGCCCTCTTTGGAGTAATCTTTTATGGCCTAGGCTATGGTCTTAAACACCAAAAGTTGCTACAATTTGTCATTGGCATGTGACAATATAGAGAAATAATTAAATTCACAACTGGTATGTCAATGTATTAATATGCTGAATTTTAGTTAAACGTGTATGTAAATGAAACCAAATCACATTTAGTTTTTATTCTGGCTCTATCTATTTTCTAATTCTTGGTGTGCAATCATCAACATATTTCTGAAAGATTAAGGATAACCTTGACTGAGAAAAAAAATTGTGCATCTCTGCCATAAATCTTTCTCTTAAGCTTTTGAATCAAAGTTCAGATGCTGTTTTTATGCCTTTTATAAGACACCACAGATGTATCCATAGACAGTCAAAAAAGTCCAGCTAGAAACTACAACAATGCAACACATATTTAAAAACAGTGGTCTTTCAACTGCACAGTCACGGTTAACATCTTGAATTCTTTGATCCTTATTTCCTCTAATGGACACCTCTGAGATACAGGTAATATTTCAATAATTGAGAACAGTGGGTATGGTCACTTTAGTTTATAATCTGCCAACAATATCTCCAGGAACTCTAATAATTAAAAAGTGCTGTCTATTAAACAGGCAACAGTTGTGCTTGTCAGCTATGCTGGTGTCATACTTTACTTACTTTTGATCTTGCAATGCATTTGTGGAGAGTTAAGAGAGCACATGACATCTATGTCTGCTCTGATTACCTAAAAAACATTCAAGGCTAATGGAAGAACTTTTTTGTCTGGGAGTTTTATGTATAGTTTGCTAGAAGCCACATTAAATAGAAATATCCATTCAGGTTTCCAGCTCCCAAGCAATGTTTCTTCAGGGACAGTGGGGGTAGCTACGCAAAGGAGCTAATCCCCGTGCGCTTGCTTTAATGGCCATGCTTTTGAAGACACTAATATTGTAAGACATCTCTCTCCAGAGTGTTGTTGATGCTGTAGTAAAATAAAATTTATGTCTTCCTCCTCCTCCCTCTGGCCTGTTCAGGTATCAGAGCAATGGGCTGCTAAGATAGAAAGGCCTTTGTGCAAAGATGTTCACTGCATCAGATAATGTAACTCCTATAAAATGTAGAGTAAAATATTTTTAAAATAAAAGTGTCTCAAAATCTTAAGAAATATTGCATTCCTTATTTCAGTATTTTCTAACTATGAAAGTTAATTGTGAAATAGGTTGCAATGAAATGTACATGAAAAGTACACCATTTCCTTAATTTTCACTTGTTCTTATCTGAGGCTGAGGTCATGTTCAGGTAAAGTAGAAAATCATTTTTTTAGCTTTGAGCCTCTGAAGGCAAACATAATTCCATTTCTCTACCACTGACCCTTTGAGAAACTTTGGGAATAAAATTATCAAATCTCTATTACATAAATCTGGAATTTGAAGTCCATATTCTTAAAGATTAAGAATCCCTGCTCTACAAAATGTGTGAGATCTCCAGTATAAGACCCATGATCTTTACTGTGGTCAATGCAATATATATGGATGCTCAGAAGAGATGTTCAATCCATTCACAAATCTATAGTGCAGAGTCCATTCCACATGAGAATACTTAGAGAAACTGAGGTTGGATTAAGTGCAATCTTTAGAAGATAAGGCTGTTTTTCAACAGGTGATTAGCAGCAGCAGTGACTTTTCCCCTGTTCAGCACATTTTTAAGAGTTATTCAGAGGAAACATAGTTAGCTAACACGTATAATGAAAAGCAGAATTGTACTCAGCAATTACAACTGCAGAAGTTGTACACTAATATAGATGGTTCAGGGGCATCAGAAGAGAAGTAAACTGGAAGGATGGTGAAGCTAAAGCCCTGCCACTTTTTAATATATTACTTATTGGAAAAGAAGAGGTTCATCACGTGTTTACTTTTTAATCCACCAACCTGTTTATATTAAGTGATGGGATAAGGATATATCACATCCACTCAATCATCTTGAAAGTCTAGAAAATGCAAATGTATACACAGGAAGACATCTTTTCAGATATTATGTTGACCAAAAGTGTACAGATGTCAGAAAGGAGTAATATTTGAAAATACAAATCATGGAGGATTTTTTTCTGAATGCATAGCCCAATGATTATAGCCATTTTGTGAGAGCACCCAAGACATGCTCTCAAAATTGTAAAGGCACCATTCATTTGCCTCTCCCACCCATCAACATTGCACAATAACCTAATGGGTTGTTAGTGGAATGAAAATTCAAGCTATCATTATGATACATGTCACCAGTTGAGAAATCGTTGTAGAGGCACTAACTTAAATTATCTCCAGGCCAGGAAGCCTTCTTTGCATTACAATTTGCACTGGCTGGAATATGAAAGCTAGGAAGAATGAAACAGTCCACAATGACTGTACCTGCCTGTTCCTAAACATGTATTTTTGTCCAATCTGGATTTAAGATGAGATGCTCTTTCTGTGCATTATAAAGGGCCTTTCTGTTTAGGTTCAGCAACAGGACTGAACCCAGCACGTCACTTAAACATATGGTTAGTTTATAAAAGTGAATAATCTATTGAACTCAATATGGGGTTACTTCTGTGTTTAAACGCAGAATTAAATGTCTGCAGAATCAACATCACCATAAGGGGTAAATGAGGTAAAATGTTGCTAGTACATTTTTTTGTTAAAGCTATAAAGGAAAACTCCACAACAAAGAGCTCTTAAAATGATTATTATTTCCCCACTCTACTTGTTTGATTTCTGGGAAAACAGTATTGCAATAGGGTCTGATTTGGGTTGGCCGGGGGGGAGGGGGGAAGATTGATACTTTTGTCACTGTTGTATATCCATTTTTCTGCATGGTGACTTCAAGTATCTGGAAAACAATATAAATCTATCCCTTTTGTAATATGTTTGTTTCAGATACAAAACAGGTGTAAAAAGTTTTTAAAAAATTAAACATCATGTTATAATTCAATATTGAATGAGACACTATTGATTTAAAGCTGTTTGCTATTTCACCTTTAAAATATATTTTACAGTACAAAACCATTATGGAACAGATAAATATACATTAAAATTTGGGTGGGTATAGGAAGGAAGTTACAAAAACACTTTTGACCATGAATGTTTAGATTTGATTTGATTTTGTTCCATCATTTTGGTTGTCTATCGACTAAACAAAACATTAGGATTTTCAATGCAGCATTCATGAGCATCAATCTGCTATCAGAACCCTCTTTGTAATCTTTACCATCTCCTACCATATAAATAAGGAAGAAACAGTAAGTTGCAAAGCAAAATGTTAGCCTCTGGCATTTCCCCCCCACCCCCATAAATATTACTTTCAACACATTGGTGGTTTCATCTGTATTACCCCCACTATGGCCACTGAAGAACTATTTTGTTTTCTCCGATCCTCTTCTTTAAGAGTATCTGGAAAAAATGCTATTCTCATCACACACACTCTTCTTTACTTTCCTCTTTTACCATTTCAGGTATCAAAGGAGATACAAAATTAATGTTCTTGCTCTTCTGGCAGATTGAACCATTATTCATTGATCTTGTTGTAGTGTGCCATTGATGTTGTCTCCCTATCTTCTTATGTGTCTGCTTCATGTACGCCATACAAACCAATCTCTGTTCTATTGCAATTCCCTTGTGATGAATTTTTGTAATTAAAAAAATAATATATGGTTTATGAATCATCTAGTCTGTCTGTAACTTATTCTGTGTGGCTTGACGCCTGCGCCTTAAAAACAACATTTTGGAACTGGAAAAACTGAAAAAACAGGGGAAGAAACATAACGAAATAGCTCCTCTATAAAGCAGGACTACTTCAATTGGGGTTCTTTAGCTTTGGGTGAAGGAACATAAGGGGAAGCTTTAATAAAGGAATATAAAATCATCCATGGTCATAAGTAACATTGGTAGGTTTACTCTAATTTTCAAAACACTAGAATCCAAGGTTGGCTAGTAAAATTAAATGCAGGGACATTAAGAACTGATAATTTTTTCATACAGCTCACAGTAATGGCAACTGCTTTACATGGTTTTAAGAGGGAACTGGTAATAGAGCCAGCAGATCAGGCTTACAATAACACTGAAAAAAGTGACTTATGACCAGTCCTTGCACTCGCAGCATTCCCATGATCATGGGAAGCAGATTCCACTTTGCTACTTCTGTAACCACTTTTGCTTTTAGTAAAGTGTATTCTTAGAAAACAATGAAGCATGAGTCTTTCTTGCTAACTAGCAAGTGGGATGGATGACACAAGTACTTGGAAGCTGAGATGTATTTACTAAAGTTGCAGCATCCTGAGATCACCATTTGAGACTTCCCCAACTAGCTTCTGACCAGCAAAGTGAACAGGGGAAGTTGGATTTGCTTAATGACTGCCTAATTCACTTAACAGCTGCAGTGGTTCACTTAAGAACCACAGCCAACAAACATGTTGCAACATTGATTGTGATTCACTTAATAACTACCTTGCTTAGCAACAGAATTTATGGTCCCTATTGTGAATATGAAATACTTCCTATAAATTGTTGGGAACAAGAATGAAAGAGGGCTATTGCCTCTTTCAGACTTGTGATCTTGACAAATGGCTCCAATTGACCAACATGTGCTAGATGCTGGATAAAATGGGCCTGTAGTCTAATTATCTCAGTCTTCTGTGCTTATGCGCAAAAATATCAAACATTTTTGTAGAAAAATGCAGCAATATATACTAGTTGGCATCTTGAAAGAGAATAAATGAGAGTTGTATTCAACACATGTGAATGAATAGGATTTAAAAATCAAACAAACAAAATGGTTAAGGTTAAGGTGAGGAGGAGCAGAATTGCTTATTAAAGAAACTAGAGATCAAATACCTTGATTTGACAGAAGGAAAACTTATGTAATATTTGCAGGGCAATTTTTAAGAGTTCATCATCTTTTCTTTTCTAACAAATTGGAAACTTTTTCTTCAGCATTTTGCTTAATCATAGATGTATCTGCTCCTTTTTGCTATTTTCTATTACTAAGAATGAATTTACAGCTTCAATGGGAACAGTGGGAATTACTCTATGCACATGTCTCTAAAATGTGATACATTCAGAACAGAATTTATTTCACCATTTTCTATATTAAGACGTTTATTAGTTATAGGTTGTTCAGTATTATTATAACAATTATGTCAATGTTTCATTGCCTAGGTCAGTGATGGCTAACCTTTTCCAGACCAAATGTCCAAAGTGTCCGTGCATGATTGCACGTGTGCATGCCCAAACCTCCCAAATGCAATCTGCGCATGGCCCCCTGTGCATGCACGTCTATGCATGCACCCCACTCCTGCATGCACCCTGTCCCATGCATGCATCCTGCCCCCCCACATGCACACACAGCCCCCACATTCACCCTGTGCATGCGTGCACGCCCCATGTATATCCCTGCCTCATACATGTATGTGAGGGTTCCTGCATGCCCTACTCCCCATTCATTTGTGTGCAGCCCCCATTCATTTGTGTGCAGCTTAACATTTCATAAACCTGTATATCAAGATAAACTTAATAATTTTGACAATATTAACACTTTTTAAATTTTGCTATATAATTTATAAATGTTAAACATGTATAGACATTTTTGATATAAAAATCAATTGCACAGAAAAAGTGCATTTATGAGTTAAAAGTAAGCCCAAATGCATATTTATTAGAAAAACTTGTTATAAACTAGTGACTATTTCTAGCCAAAAATATGAGAAGTTGTCTGTTTACCATAGTTTCTGAAATATTAAGATGGAATAATAAAGTAAAATATTAAAATACGAAGTATCTTAAGTAGTCTTCTTTTAAGACATCTTTCTATCCCTGCTCATTTTTGTTATGATAATTATATCACCATCTATATTTAAAAAAATATGAGCCCTTGAATTAAACCTATTATCTCCATTCATTGTTTGTCCCCAACAGGAATTATTTCACTCACATCTCGTTATGAAGTAGCAATAAATGTCCATAATAAAAAGTAATAGGGTAAAAATGCAATTTGGGTACCTCACAGGGCCTTCTATCTACTAGTAAAAAAAACCTTTTCAATAGAGCACTCTTCTTTTAATCCACATTTTAAAAAATTTATACAACAAAAGACAAAGAAAAAGAAAACAAGAAAACAAGAAACAAAAAGTCACAAAAAAGGAAAAGAAAACTAAAGTTAAGAAATATAAAATTGATTTCCAACCTCCAATTCAATAGATAATTACAATATTATTGTCCTTCCTCCTTTTTAAATACTTTATAAATCTCTTCATGGAATTGATCCATAAATCAATTCATTTTATTTCCTTCAGCAAAAAGTCCACTCCACGTTTTCAAAAACATTTTTGTTGTCTGACCAAACAGGTCAGTTTTTCCATTTTTAGCCTACCAGAGAAAACGTCTCATCATACTGGGATTGCCCCACCACACTCACTATGGCAATAGGGGCATGCTGTGGACTGCATCAGCCAACAAATGTTGACTAGCACTATATTCTGTCTCCCAATATCCAGGTTCTAAGATCTGGCTACATTAAATCTAAAACCTATACATTAAATAGGATAAGAAACTTCTAAGACAGTGGATATGCCTTTTCTAACATTGTATCATTGATGGTGAGATCCACTCCCCTTTGGTCTTCAGAAAAGGCCACAGGATTAGCTCTGCCAACTGACTGTGTTTGTGTATTTTTTGTTTTTATGATATTGTAAACTGCCCAAAATCGTTTGAGAGTGAAATAGGTAGCATATAAATAAATAAATATTTTCCAAAAATTTTGACATTTTCACAATCTATTCTTCTATAAATCTGCTATGAAACGTGTTGGAAAGAAAATATTGGGGTTTGATTCAACAATTTTGTTTTGAGATACATGATGATATCAAGTTCAGTTAAAAACAAATCCAGCTAATAGTGGGTGTTTTTTCCAAACTCCCCCCCCCCCCCAGAAATGATAAATGTTTCATGAGCAGTATGAGAATGAAACTTTTCAGTAGTCTAACTCACTTGTAATAGCAGCACGGAAGAATAAAAGCTTTTCCCCAGGTGCTTCCTAGAATTACGATAAGCCATTTGATATCGGATAATTTTTTCCAACAGCTTTTGAATTAATAATCAAAGAAGATTTTCAATAGCACAGTTACATGGAATAGATAGACTTATGTTTGCCTATTTTGTTGAGCTCTGCTATTGGGCTATCTAGCCTCATGAAATTATACAGAAAGACATACTTCTATATAGATCCTATTTTGAAATATATATATTACTACCATATTTTTCAGAGTATAAGATGCACCTTTTTCCTCTAAAAAGAGGCTGAAAATCTTATACATCGAATACAGCGTTTTTTTGCCTCCTGAAGCCCCACCCCCTTCACCAAAATGGCTGTGCAGAGCCTTATGTAGGCTTTCAGAGAGCTCCTGCGGGCTGGGGAGGGCAGAAATGAGCAAACAACAGGGTGTTTTTGCCCCCCCCCCAGCCCCCAGCAGCACTCTATAACCTTCCATAAGGCTATGCATGCAATTTGTTGACCAAAAAACCAGCCCATTTTCACAAAAAATGGGCCATTTTTTGCTAGTTATGAGGGTCTCCCCCCAAGAGCACTAGAAAGCTCCCCCTCAAGGCTATTCATGCCTTTTATTTGGGAAAAGTGGGCTTGTTTTTGCAAAAAACGGGCCATTTTGGGGAGGTTTGCAGAGTGCAAAACCTTCCCCCCCCCCCTTCGGAAAGCTGTTTAGTTAGAGTGGTTGGTGAGAATTACGTTGGTCAAGTGCTGTGCCAGCAGAAACAAAGATTTAGGTGCTACAGGTTGATAGCTATTTCCTTCTCCAGCACATGGATAAATACACCTGGAAACATCTACCTATCTACCTACCCACCTACCCACCTATCTACGCTCTCTCCCTACTTACCTACTGTATCTCTCTCTCTCTCTCTCTCTCTCTCTCTCTCTCTCTCTCTCTCTCTCTCTCTGCCTCCCTCTATCTACCTATATACTTACCTACCTACTCTCTCCCTCCCCCTACCTATCCACTGTATTTCTCTCTCTCTATTTTTCTCCCTCTATCCCTCTACCTACCATCCTATCTTCTCTCTCTCCCCCCTACCTATCTACTGTATTTCTCTCTCTCTATCCCTCTACCTACTAACCTACTTACTCTCTCTCTCCCTACCTATCTACTGTATTTCTCTCTCTCTCTCTCTCTCTGCCTCCCTCTATCTACCTATATACTTACCTACCTACTCTCTCCCTCCCCCTACCTATCCACTGTATTTCCCTCTCTCTATTTTTCTCCCTCTATCCCTCTACCTACCATCCTATCTTCTCTCTCCCCCCTACCTATCTACTGTATTTCTCTCTCTCTATCCCTCTACCTACTAATCTACTTACTCTCTCTCTCCCTACCTATCTACTGTATTTCTCTCTCTCTCTCTCTCTATTTCTGTCTCTCTCTATCCATCTACCTACCTACTTATCTACACTGTCTTTCTCTGCCTACCTACCTACTGTATTTCTCTCTCTCTCTTTCTCTTTCTCTCTCTCTCTCTATCCTTTTATCTACCTAACTACCTAACTACTCTCCCTACCTACCTACTGTATTTCTCACTCTGTCTCTCCCACTCTATCCCTTTATCTACCTACCTACTTTTTTTAAAAAAAATGCTTCTTCGAAACCTGGGGGTGTCTTATACTCCAGTGCACCTTATACTCTGAAAAATACGGTAGTTCTCCATTTGTAGAAACAGAAATGATTATTACCTCCATCTTTTAACAATGAAATCTGTGACTTATTTTTAAAGAAAA